>CAUYQU010054357.1:0-43039 GCA_963574635.1 Cheracebus regulus
ACAGATGCTGGAGAGGATGTGGAGAAATAGGAACACTTTTACACTGTTGGTGGGAGTGTAAATTAGTTCAACCATTGTGGAAGACAGTGTGGTGATTCCTCAAGGACCTGGAAATAGAAATTCCATTTGACCCAGCAATCCCATTACTGGGTATATATCCAAAGGATTATAAAGCATTCTATTATAAGGACACATGCACACAAATGTTCATTGCAGCACTGTTTACAATAGCAAAGTCTTGGAACCAACTTAAATGCCCATGGCTGATAGACTGGACAGGGAAAATGTGGCACATATACACCATGGAATACTATGCAGCCATAAAAAACGATGAATTCATGTCCTTTGTAGGGACATGGATGAATCTGGAAACCATCAGTCTCAGTAAACTGACACAAGAACAGAAAATCAAACACCGCAGGTTCTCACTCATAGATGGGTGTTGAACAATGAGAACACATGGACACAAGAGGGGAACATCACACACTGGAGTCTGAAGTGGGGGAACTAGGGGAGGGACAGTGGGGGGTGAGGAGTTGGAGAAGGATAACATGGGGAGAAATGCCAGATATAGGTGATGGGGAGGAAGGCAGCAAACCACAGTGCCATGTATGTACCTATACAACAATCTTGCATGTTCTTCACATGTACCCAAAACCTAAAATGCAATAAAAAATATATTTTTAAAAAAAGAATGGTGCTCAAAAAATATTTATTGAATGAATGAGCCTATCTTTATTAATGGGATTTGTGACTATAAAATACAAAAAAAAAGGAAAATTTTATGGAAGTCTTAGTTTGTTCTGTTTTTCATAAAATTTAATTACAAAGATTTGAAGAAATGATCTGTAGATTTGGTAATATAGAAGAAGCAATGGAGAGAAGGAAAAAAAACACAGAGAATCTTCCATTATTTCCTTAAAGCCACCATTAACTTGAGATTTTGGGAAGTCGTTCTTGGACTAGTCCATCACCTATATGACCTGATGCCATCATTTTAAGTTCTCAGGCTCAAGTTATATTTAAATCCATAGTACCACCATAAATTCTCAATTTCATTACTTTTTGCCAGTTGATTTCACAACTTTAATATTAATTAAATATAGCCATTTTTGTCCTTGTGCCTTTTGTATCTAATAGCTTTAGCTTTTCTTTTTAACATGGTAAGCCTGTTCTCTATAAATAGTTTTATGTAAATATATTTTTATTAATTTAGCAATGATCTGATGCAAATGGACTTAGAAAAAGGATGCATGAAGAAATGTAAGGCACTAATGGCACTAAAACAATTGTAAAATAATTGAAGCTCAAAATACTGTCTGAGTTTATAGAGTATTTCTTTACAACAAGAATTATGAAATTATAGGAGGAAATTAGATTATGTACTTTGTTAAGCTATTATCTTACAGTACTTAAAATCATTATAGTCAAGGACTTTTTAGAAATTGCATTACTGTTATACATGACAGATTAAACACAAGTTTATTTCTACTCCCTCCTGAATGACAGTGAAGAAAGCCTGCAAAGACAAACAGAACAGAACACACCACTAGACACAAATTTGGAAGCTGCAAAGCATATATAGATGGATGATGGTACTGATTTGGCAGATAAGAGAAAGCATAAACTTGAGTCTGGAGAATGAAGCCAATAGGAGCCAAGCTGGTTCATATGCTTTCAAGCCTGGGAATTAGAAGCACCTTGGAGTGGCAGAGAGTAAGGCTATAGACCAAAGAATTTGCTGAAAGAAACTATAAATAGCAATGAGAGTACCAGACTCCTCTTCCAACCAGGAAGTGGGTTCACTTTTCCCATCCTGGCAGAAATTATTCTCTGGTGAGGTTAAATCTAAAGATTTAAAATAATATGGAATCTACCTTTAAACAAAAACTCAAGATTCCTACCATCAACATTAATCCAATGCTGATCTACTTTGCAGTGTTTTACTTTTTGTGAACTGTGCTATATTATGAAACCTACAATCAATGTTGAAAAACCTAAATTATATGCCTACATTTATACAAATTATATAATTGTTCACATGGTGGATTATTACAGAATATTATCAATTCATTAGTTACAATAAACTTCTTTTCCAAAGAGTTACATAAGACACACATGGAATTACTTCATTTTCAGTTTTTCCCCCACAGTACAAATCATTTTTCTCTGTGTAAGATGTCACTGTCTCTCCAGCAGGCTAATCCCAGGAGGTTTAGCAACTGCAATTACTACATTTAAATATTCCACGTATCTGTCAAGACTTCAAAGAATTCTGTGGTGTCAGTTTAAATATAAATATATATAATTCTAGTTAATCATCAGTTAAGGCAGTTTTGGAAACCACATTACTTACTGCTGCAAATTTCAATGTTATATTGTATATGTTGTATAATTTGCTATATTGCAACTCCTTCTATTAATATATTGGTTAAGAAAATGTCCATACTGATTCTGCCAAGCATAAGTGTTCTCTTTATATAGAAAATACATAGTTTCTCACTATGGTAAATTTGTCAAGATCATTTCATCTAATCATGGAAGAGAAAAGAACACCAGAAAAATCACTTTGTGCTTTACATAGAGCTCAAAGTCAGGTTGGAAATCTCATATAAATACAGTATTTCAAGAAAATGCTAGCAAAACATGTTACAAGCTTTTCATTTGTTTCCTCTGCTTCTAAAGGAAAGCTTTATATTTACCAGTGACTACACTAACTGTCAATAGCTTTCATTCTTCTGCTCCTTTTTAATGTTAAGTGTAGATTTTGGGCATTTTGTAAATTCATCTTATAAACAGCTTCAGTGACCTTGCAATGAAAATCAAGCATTTTGATGGTATAGTAACCACAGCTGCGTAATTTTGCACCAGGATGGGTCATAGGGTTGCTGTATTTACCTTTAAGTTAGATTTGTTCGTGTGTCTGTATTTATTTATCCTACTTGAATAGCCCTTACAGTGAAGATAAAAGTGTAATTATTATTACAACAATGAAACATTCAGGGTGCCAGAACCTAATATCCTAGTGCCCAGCAACCATAACACCAGTGAATAGCACTTCAAGGCTTTTAATCTCCATGACAACCTACCTTGCATTCTTCAATAAAATACCACTTTGCATGCATACAAACATATTCTTTATACACAGCCTACTTGTTAATAAATATCACCTGCACTGAACACCAAAAAAAAAAAAAAAAAAAAACCCAAGGCCTTCTTTTTAAGTAACTCTAAGTTCTCCCTATAAAACTAATTAATTGAACTCAGGAGGAACTTAATTTATATCTTTACATCCATAGCACACCTACACAATAAGCCACCAAAAGACTTTCTGAAAGAGATATTGAAACTGATACCTTCTTCAATCTGAAATGCTATTCTACCCCTAAAGCCTTCATGGGTATTGTATCAAAAACACTTTGTTGTCATGAGTAGGTTATTTCATTTTAGACCTAGGCATTGCTGATGTTCCGCCATGGGGTGAACTACACTGCTACAGGCTTAAGATTTTGTTTATTCCCTCAACTGTTGAGGAGAAGTGTCTCATTTTTAGGGTAAGACTCAGGTTTGTTGTTTGTTCTGGCTCTTCTCGTCTTCTTTGGGACCCAGCTTTTGTTCATTTTGCTCCTTATTAATTCTTACAATCAAGAACAGATCAGAAAGAACTGGGAGAGAAAGACTGACACTTTCAGGGGGTGGTTTTTCCCACCCACTTTACTTAAAGGTACCAGGTTAGAGGAAAAGGAGCGAAGTAAAAGTAGTATCTAAAGTGAGATTTGAGAGTCTCTATTGATCTGGTTTATTGAAATACTATTTTTCAAAAGGAATAAAACTGGTTTATTGCATAGAGCCTTATCATCTTTTAAAATTGTCCATCTCAGGTGGCTTCTGTATAGACTAGGAAGCCATGAAAGGGAAAATTTCTTGGACATTAAAGAAACTCACAATGCAGGCCATTGAAGAATCTGATCAAGAGAGATCACAATTTACTTTTTAGATGATGTTTTGCTTTCTTATGAAAATTATTTCTCCTTTTGTATCTCTGGTTCCTTTTTTAAATGATTACTCTGTTGCCTACTTAAGAATCTAAGATTCTGTTAATTACTATACTGATCACATAAAACTCAATAGAATTTAAAAATAATATTTTGAATATAGCAGCCTATCTGAAGAAAACAACTAAAAGGCCTTTTTCATAAATATGTCAAAAGATAAATTCATAATTTTCTAAGCCAGCATTTTCTTCCCAGATAACAATTCAGTTGTATAGAAATGGAATTCTTCTCATTATGCCAATAATGTCCTTAATGCTATAGCCTCACCTTCCTAAAACTAAAGTAACATGGAAGCAAAGCCTAGCCATGACTCCTCCTGTCTAGATAATTTCAAATTCGTTGCACTCATCACACCCACAAGCCATTATTTTCTTTTACCTGCACAGGATGGTATGTCTATTTTCCTATATCCTTTCTCATAGCTTCATAATGGCAGTATTTTGAGGACTCTGAGGTTCATTCTACTCATTATATCAAACAGCCGGTACAGAATCAGAAAAGCAATCATGAAAACACTGTAACAAACTCTAATAAACATTTTATTAAAATAATTCATTGTTCTCTTTGAATTTTACAAAACAACCAATTTAAGTAATTTTTTAATTGTACAATAGAACTGAATTCTTTTTCCTCAATTGACTGGCTATTTTGTCATGTAAAAATCGTTTTCAGTGTAGTAATTATTACATGACTGCAGACAATGAGGCAACTTGCTATTTTAGGGGTCTGAGAGCTTAGGCAACCAGGCATACTTTATAAAATAACATGCATCTAATGTTGTCAGGATTTTGGTGGGTCTCTAACAATGATGGTTATTCTGTTTATGTGACAGCCCCTCCAACTATGCTTTGACTCTTTGAGGTCAATACTGAGAGCCAACACTGTGTGTCTTCCTAATATACTCTAATTTCCAAAATAGTAACTCTGTAACTCTGACCCAGTAACTCTGATGGAAGAGAAAGTAGCACTTCCCCTACTATTTTTAGGTGAATGTAATTCTTACAAAAATGTGTCCACCAAAGAAGTTTATACAGCCACAGAAATTTAAAAGAAATTATGAAAACACCATGTAATTTTCCTTCTACCTTCAGGAAAAATAAAATCAACCTCCTACCACCCTCCCTCCCCCCACAAAAAAACAGCATTCTAGTCTCTGGAAAGTCACCAAAGAAGGACACTTTAGGTGACTAGCTTTGTCACACATTCCAATGATTCACAACACTTACATGTAACCCAAATCTCAAATGCAGCTAAAACAAATTTACCATTTCTTCATTAGCCCTCAATAAAGCTAGTAAGATATCCTGTTATGTAAGGAATAAAATAATTCTCTGGCCCTTTGTGGCCTTGTTTACTGCAAGCCAAAGAATTGAGAGCTTCAATTGCTCTTCCCATCCCAGAATTCGCTTCCAACTAGCCAGCAAGTTAATGTTTTCATTTTCCATAAGCCATTCACCAAGCTCTCGAAGGTTGGGTTTTGCCAAAATGAGTGATGTATGACGGCAGCCATGCCCCAACTCCTGTGTTTATGTGTTTACAGTTGCTGTTTATAGTCAACTGACTACTCCTTCAACTTATGTAGAGATGCTGCTTGCCTGCAGAGTGCTGGCAAGCAGATTCCCTAAAATCAAAACCCTGAATTTTAGTGTTGCCAATTTCCATGGTGTAAATGTTCCCACCATTGCTGATGCCATGATATCAACATGAGGTCACTGAACAGGAAGTTGGGAGAAGATGCACATCATCTGTTCTCCTGAACCAATAGGGGCCATTTCCAAGACACCATAATTGATTGCTATATTATAAGAATTTTTTCTGACTATAAAGGTAATTGGCATAGAAAATTGAAAACAAAAGTAAAATGAAGTGGAAAACAGTAGTCTAGAACTCTAAAAGCTAGAAATGCCAATGATGTCATTGTTAATATGGGACATGGTGCTACTGCCTACCGCAAGTAACCCTAATGTGGAATTCTAATAAATCTGGATTTCTTTTAGTTTATCTTTCTTGAAATCATAGAAATTTCTTTATATGCTCAGACTGAAGCCATTCCTAATGGGAATATCAGAAAAAGAAGAACTTGGAATTCAGAAGGAAAAGTAAAGAAACTGGCTAAGAATTCATAGAGCAATGAAGTTTTAAGATAGCTAAAGTTGGAAGAAAATAAACTCCAAAGTTAGAATTGTGTTCCTCCATTTGTTAGCTCAAGGGAACTGAGGGTAAAGATGGAGCTAAAGGCAGGAACTTTGGCAATATATTGTTAAGCCAAATATCAGATAACCTTGTATGTTGGAGAAGAGTTTTGAAAAATACCAGCCCAACAAAGCCGAGTTAATTAAATAATGATTGCCCAAGATTTTTCCACCTCAAACATCCAAATAATGACAGATCTCTGACACCAAAAACACAACCTTACAAGTTGGAGTCAACAGTTCAGTTCTGAGTCATATCACAAAGCACAGAAAAATGTAAGGTTTCTCATGCATCTTATCTTCAATACAGCAAAACAAATTTATTTTGTAAAAGAATGTAAAAGGAAGGAGACCTTGAAGCATGGGAATGGTAATAAAAACATTATGGCAAATTCAAGATATATAAAGTGATGTGGGTATCTCCTTATTTATGGTACTACGTTTATTTTTTAAATAAACTTCAAAAACATTTACAAAGTATTCTATAGTTATCATTAATTATGATTCACTATCCATAGCTCCAAACTATGGAGGTTTGCAAAACTTACTTAAAATTTTTATAGCTGAACATTTCTTTTTTATATTTCCCTCAAAATATACTCTTTCTTTGCACTATGATTTTATTGATGAGACAATTAATTAATTGTGTAGTATTTCTCTAGATTTTACATAGCCTAATCCAGCCCATCTTTTAAAACAAACACTCTCATTGAGGCATAACATGTATAAAGTACACAAATCATAAGTGTCCAGTTCAAGTAATAACAAAGTAAGCACACTGATGTAAACAGTACCCACATCAAGAAATAAAAACATTACTCAGCATTTTGAGGGTCCCCTGTACACTCATCCAGCACCTACTGCCCAATCTTCCCCCAAAGAAAATGACCATCCTGACAACAAACACCATAGATTAGTTTTTTTTTGAATTTGATATAAATGAAATTATTAAATTGCATTTTTATATGTGACTGGGTTTTCATTCAATATTATTTGTGAGGAGCATCCATATTGCTGTGCATAGTTATTTGTTCATTTTCATTGCTGTATAATGTTTCATTCAACACTATTTCTGACACTATTTTAATCTATTATAAATTTTGTGCTTATTGTTTGCATAGTATATACTTTTTACATTATTTTCTTGTAACTTATTTGGTCCTTTTTTAAAAAGCAAAAAAAAAAAAAATATATATATATATATATATATATCTTGCAGACAATATACAATTGGGTCTTACTTATTTTAAACAGTCTGACCATCTTTGCTTCTTACAGTATTCAGCATAATAATGATACTTAATGGCATACCTAAATCCAACTATATTTAGTATAATCATATCTTTGGATTTAGATCTACCTCATTTTGCTATTTGCCATTTTTGTCATCCTATTCTTGTCATTTCTGGGTATTTTTTTTCAGTTTTTTGTTTGATTTTTGTTTTATTTTTGAGACAGAGTCTCACTCTGTCACTCAGGCTGGAGTACAGTGGTGCAATCTTGTCCCCATTACAATCTCTGCCTCCTGGGCCCAGGCAATTCTCCCACCTTAGCCTTCCAAGTAGCTGGGAGGTGAGCGGCCCCACATCTGGCTAATTTTTGCATTTTTGGAGAGACAGGATTTTACCATATTTCCCAAGCTGGTCTCGAACTCCTGGGCTCAAGCAATCCTCTTGCCTTAGCCTCCCAAAGTGCTGGGTTTACAGGCATGAATCATCATGCCCAAACTATTCTTGTCATTTCTATTCCTCTGTTCCTCCTATTCTGACCTCTTTGGGGTTAAATATTTTTAGTAATTTTATTTTAATTATTCTATTGGCTATTTAGCTGTACCTCTGTTTCTAGTGGTTGATCTACAGAGATGCATCTTTAACTCATCACAATATATCTACAGTCAAATTATACTATTTCATTTAAAATATGATAATCTTCAACCAAATAGTTCTGTTTACCGTCTCATTCTTTGTGCTATTGTTATTAAAGACCACTAATACAGAAAGCAGTATTATAATTTTTGCTTTTAATAATGCCTTTTAAAGAAATTAAGAGAGCCAGGCACTGTAGTTCATGCCTGTAGTCATAGCTACTTGGCAGGCTGAAGTGGAAGGATTGCTTGAACCCAGGAGTTCAAGTCCAGCCTGGGCAACACAGCAAGACCCTGTCTCTATTCAAATGTTTCCTAGAAGAGATAAACTAAGAGAAAATAGAAAAATATGTTTAGCCTTTTATATTTACTCAAATATTTATCATTTCTAATGCTTTTTATCTGTTCCTGTACATACAAGTTATAATTGTGTCATTTCTCTTCCATCTAAAGAATTCCCTTTAGTAATTCTATATTACAGTCTTGTGGCAACAAATTCTCTGTTTTTGTTTATCTTCAAATGTCTTGTTTCATCTTCATTTTTGATGAGTAGTTTTTCTTGTTTTAGAATTCTTGGTTGACTTTTTCTCTTCTTTCAGTGCTCTAAAAATGTTGTTCCATTGTCAGCCGGCCTCAAGGATTTCAGATGAGTAGGCAGTGGAATGAGAATGCTTACTGTTATTTCCTTGTTTATAATATATTGTCTTTCTCTGGCTGCTTTCAAGATTTTCTTTCTAAGATTTATGATTTTGACTATGATGTGCCAATTGTGGTGTTCCTTGTAATAATTCTCTTTAGAGTTTGTTGTTTCTTAGATCTGAAAGTTTGTTTTTTTATAAATTTTCAACCATTATATTTCAGAATGTTTTTTCCCTCCCTATTCTATCCCCTCACCTTCGGGAGATCTATTTATACATGTAAGAGACCTCTTGATATTGTCCTATTTGCCTCTGAGACACTATTCATTTTCCTTCATTCTTTTCTTCTTTTTCTCTGCTCTTCAGATTAATAATTTGTATTGATCCACTCTCAAATTTACTGACTGTTGTTTTTTGCCATCTCTAATCTGCTTTTAATCTCACTCACTGAATGTTTAATTTTAATTAATGTATTTTTCATTTCTATAATTTTTGGCTCTTTTTTTAGTTTCTTGTTCTCTGCCAAAATTTTCTATCTGTTAATTATTTTTTCTTTAAGTTTGTTTAATGTATTTATAATAGCAGCTTTTAAGTATTTATGCTTTAATTGTAGCATCTGAATCATCTGGGAACTAGATCTGAATAATTGCATTTTCTCCTATAAATTACATTTTCCCAAAATTTGCACACCAAGTTTTTTTTATCATATTCTAGACATTACAATAGCTATATAATAGAGACTCTGGAATCTACGTTATTCTAAAGACTGCTGATTTTTGTCCTAGCAGGTAGTTAACTTGGTTAATCTCAAAATCCAAACTCTATCTCTCTTACAGTGGGCAGTAGCTAAAATTTCTGCCCAATTCTTTCATATTCCAGCTGCTGATTTTCAGCAGGACACTGGAGTCTCTTGGGCATATATAGTGGTCAAGTGGGGGGTTGGGTGGAATTTATATACAAATTTTGAGGTGGACTCCCTCCGCCAGCTCCCTCCCTTCCAAGAATTTCCCCCTCAATCCTTCCAGCTTCTCTGCCAGCCTAGAACTCACTCCTCTTTTACCTCAAGCCAATAAAACTGCAACTTTCTGTTACCCAGAGCTCATGCAGATTGGTATTATGGGGGCTCAGAAAACAAGACTCCAAAATGAAGGCCTCAGAAGCAGACTCAGAGGCAACATGTTTATAGTTACAATCAATAACAAAGCCATTTCCTTGTTTTTCTCAGTGTAAAAAATATATTTCATTCATCTGATTTTTAAAAATTGATTTTTCTTCTTCCATTGTATAACTTTATGAGGAAGTGTTGTGTTTTTATTGTTCTCAACAAATTTTAGCATAAAAGTAATTAGTAGCATTTTGGTGTTATCATGGCAAAAGGTTTACTTTTCTACAGATCACATGAAAGTGTATTTAAGATAGACTAAGCTAAAGTTTTTTTATTCATTTATTCAGCAAATGTTTCATAAGTGTTTATTGCATACAAAACACTATAGGAGGTACAAAGGATATTAGAATAAATAAAACACCATTCAGAGCCTTGAAAAGCTTATAATCCCTAAAGAAAAACAGAGAAGTCATTTAAAATAACAATACATTTAAATAAGTACTATCAGTTATAAGGATAAGAAGAAGAAATGATATATTCACAGGAAGTATTTCCTTCTGCTTGGAGAGATCTAGAGAGTCTACTTAAGTATCAACAGTTGTGCATAATCTTGAAAACTGACTGTGTTTGCCAGAAGCAAGAACTTGAGCAAAAATACCACACATCTGGTACACTGCAAGTACTTTGTTATAATAGGACATAGTAAGCAATGAGACTAGAAAGGCAGGCAGGGGACAAATGAATAATGGCCCTGTGAATTATATTTGATATAGAAGTATCTGAATTTTATTCTGTGGATGATGAGGAGTTGTTGCAAGATTTTAAGTAGGAATAACATAATGAGATTTGAGTTTTGAAATATTACTCTGACTGCCGAGTGAAGAATGGATTACATCAAAGGCTGATACAGATGGAATTTGGCCCATAAGCCATATTGTTTGCCAACCCTTGGAATAGATGATTCCTCCCAAAGCAACAAGATTAGCTAGAAAACTGTTGCAATAGTCCAAGTGAGTTATAATGAGAGTTTGAATCTGAGCAGAGAAAATGAAGGTACAGAGGAGATAATTCTAGAAACATTAAGGAAGACTTGGTGACCAGTTGGATTTTGTGGCTACTGGGAAGAAATTTAGGAGGACCTCCTTGAACAATATACCACAAAACACAGGCAACCAAAGCAAAAATGGACAAATGGGATCACATCAAGTTAAAAAGCTTCTGCGCAGCAAAGGATACAATCCACAAAGTGAAAAGACAACCCACAGAATGGGAGAAAATATGTGCAAACTCTTTATCTGACAAGGGATTAATAAGCAGATAATATAAGGAGCTCAAACAACTCTATAGGAAAAAATCTAATAAGCCAATCAAAAAAATGGCCAAAAAAATTGAATAGAGATTTCTCCAAAGAAGACATACAAATGGCAAACAGGCATATGCAAAGGTACTCAACATGACTGATTATCAGAGAAATGCAAATCAAAACTACAATGAGATATCATTTCACCCCAGTTAAAATGGCTTTTATCCAAAAGACAGGCAATCACAAATGCTGGTGAGGATGTGGAGAAAAGGGAACACTGTACACTGTTGCTGGGAATGTAAATTAATTCACTACAGAGAACAGTTTGGAGATTCCTCAAGAAATTAAAAATTGGACTACCATATGATCCAGCAATCCCACTGCTGGGTATACACCCAAATGAAAGGAAAGCAGTGTATCAAAGAAATATCTGCACTCCTATGTTTGTTGCATCAGTGTTTACAATAGCTAGGGCTTGGAAGCAGCCTAAGTGTTCATCAACAGATGAACAGATAAAGAAAATATTTTATATATATATATATATATATATATATATATATATATATATTTATATATATATACACACACACACACAATGGAGTATAATTTAGTGATAAAAAAAAAGAATGAGATGCAGACATTTGCTGCAATATGATAGAACTGGAGATCATTACATTAAGTGAAATAAGCCAGGCACAGAAAGACAAACATTGCATGTTTTCACTTATTTGTGGAATCTAAAAATCAAAACAATGAACTCATGGACATAGAGAGTAGAAAGATGGTTATTAGAGGCTGGGAAGGGTACTGGAGGACTCAGGGGCAGGTGGGAATAGTTAAAAGGGTACAAGAAAAACTAGAAAGAATGAATAAAACCTACTATTTGATAGTGTAATAGGGTGACTATAGTCAATAATAACTTAATTGTACGTTTTAAAATAACTTAAAGAGTGTAATTTGATTGTTTGCAACTCAAAGAATAAATGCTTGAAGGTCATGGATAGATACCCCATTCCCATGATGTGCCTATTTTGCATTGCATGCCTGTATCAAAACATCTTATGTAACCCATAAACATATATACATACTATGTGCCCATAAACATTTTAAAAAATAAAAACAAAATAAAATAATAAAAATGTTTTAAAGAAAGAAATTTAAGAAGACTCCAAAGTTTATAGTTTGAGTGACTGGAACAATACGGTTATGATCAATAAAAATGAAAAAAAAAAAAAGAGGATGCGGAGATCAGTGATCCAATGACCTGACCAGATCACTAATTACAGGTTTGTTAATTAAATTATTATAATACATTAAATATTTTAATCACTATATAATGAACATATTTTCAATAGAAAATTGTATTTGCCCACTTAATCTGAAGACTATGTTAGTTATAGAAAATTCAATTTGCTCACTTAAGCTATAAATGAACTAACTCACAAGTCTCATTTTAGTTTCCCCTGAGGAACAGAACATGTTAGATTCCCTTGGTTTAGCTTTTTCTTTGCAGATTTTTTGAAATAAAGACTGCTTCTAGCTGCTTCAAACCTACTATACTCAGTATAAAAGCACTTTCTTCCACATCTTAGAAGTCCCATTTAAACAGAATGCTGCTCTGATGGACCATAAATGCAACCCAGTGTGGTAATTCCTGTGTAACACACTTGATCTCCAATATTTTAGTATGAATAACTATTAGATCCTGTGAGAGGGGGTGTGTATAGTGTAAAAACAGGGAGGATGAAACATGTAGTATAAAAACAGAGAGGATGAAATTCAAAAATAAATAAAGCCCCAGAAAATCATCAGTCTATGCGGCCTAGTTATAGTGGCTGTATTTTATTAAATTGAGGTTCATTTTACTCATATTCCTTATATTCTGCAAAGTTTATTGCCATCTTCTCTAGACATTCATTTTCTCGGATAAGATAGTTTTGCTTTTTTTTTTCCCCCCCCAAATCTTACATTAGTTCCCCTGTCTCTATAGTTACTATTCTCTAGATTTATAATTGTTTCACTATGTCTTTCTTGAGGTGCAACTTTTAATATAGCATTCAACAGGTTGCTAGTTTGAATAATTGTTATCTAAGCAATAGTCTTTACTAATACTTAAGGATATATGCCATAACACTTCATTAGTTTTTCAGTACTTTTTGTTCTATTACCTGGAAGAATTTAATGTCATCACCTAATGTCTTAGTCTGTTTCTGCTGCTATAACAAAATACCAGAGGCTGGGTGGCTTATACACAACAGAAACTTATTTTCTGCAGTTCTGGAGGCTGGGAAGTCCAAGATCAAGGTGCTGGCAGATTAAGTGTCTGAGATGGGCCCATTTCCCGGTTCATGAGTGGTGCCTTCTCATTCATCCTCACAAGGTGGAAGGAGCAAGGCAGCTCTCTGGAGTCTCCTTTATAAGAGCACTAATCCCATTCATGGGTGAAGAGCATTCATGATTTATTCACCTCCAAAGGCCCAACTTCCTAATACTATCACCTTTGGGTTAGGATTTCAACATATGATTTGGAGAGAGGGAGGAAATATGAACATTCAGACCATAGCAGCATACTAAAATTTTTACTGTCTATATCCTATTTCAAGTTATTATAAAAAACATTAAAGCAATCTGCTCCCATATACAAAGGACCAAGCAATAAGACCGAAGCAACTAAAAACATAAAACAAAATAAAAAGAAACTCAGGAATCACTGCCCTTATACAACTTCCCAACCAATTAGTTTCAAATTTGAATTTGTGACCCTGATTATCTATATCTATATCTATATATATATAGAGAGAGAGAGATATCTAAGAGACAAAATAGATAACTAGACACTGTTTTGGCTTGCCAGGTGCTAAGTAAATAATGTTCAAAAGAGGTTTTCCTTGCCTTTTATTAACTACACCAAGGGAAAAAAAAAACAAACTGTGCACTGATTACTAATAGCCAGTATGAGTTCTTTGAGAAATTATGCTGCTAGGAAATGACTGAATAAGGAATTAGGTGAAATTAATCTGATTTTTAATTTTCTCACCCCGCCCTACCCCCAGCTATAAAGTTACTGGCCTGGAAAAATCAAAAAGGTCCTGTAAACTGAATGTATCTCTTTTTGGCTGCAGACATAGAAGATTGAATTAACCACACTCTTTCATTCCTAGCATCTTATCATCAATGGTTAAGACTTGTGCCTTGTTTTCTGTTGTTTTATTTTTTCTCTCATCCCCATACGCCTCTCCCAGTCTCCTCAACCCCATAATACCTATTCTAATTATTTGAATATATATCTTTTGTGTCTACATTCTTTCCAAATGGATTTTTGTTTGCGCATAATTATGCACACACATGTACACACACAAACACACACATATGTAAAATTCTGTAACTTTCTTCATTAAACAGTATGTCTGTAAGATTCATCCATGTCACCATGCAGATAGCATACTCCCAGTATATTACTTTTAGCTGCTGTTAAAGCAGCATCAGATATTTCCTTAAGATATTTGACAGAATATCTCATGTTATCTTCGTGAATAAGATGGATAGACTGAACCTTGTGGCAGCAGAGTACAGGGAAATTCAAAGTTGGAAAACCATATTAAAAGTGTGTTGCTTTGACAAATATCCCAATTATACAAACTATATGAATGTATTGAATTATCACATGCACCCCAAAAAATGTACATTTATTATGTATCAATAAAAAAAGTAAGTGTGCTACTTAATGTAACAATGTCAACCTCTCAAAAGAAAGTTCCTAAACCTGTCCTTTGGCCACATTTCAATACTCAATAGCTACACATCATTAATCGTCACCATATTATACAGCATAGATGTAGCATTTTCATCATCACAGAAAATCCTATTGGAACACTGTTCTAGAGCTATGCCCAAATTTCCTCCTCCACACTGTTACCAACTAGTCAGGAAAGGAGTTATTGGTAATCCTGGAAGAAATAACTAATAAATGAATTTAAAGGTCAAGGTTGAGAAAGATCCCAACAGGTAAGAATGTTAGTCATACACTGAAAAGCTTAAATTTAATAAGAATAAATATAAACCCTTGCACTTAGATTCAAAATTCAAAATGCAATTGCTCAAATATAACATTCAAGGAAAAACCTACCCTGTTAGAAGTTCAAACTTTAAAATCCGAGCAGGTAGAAATTGGGTGGTTCTGTTAGATTTGCTTACTCTGGGCCAACACTGTGCCAAAGTGACCAAAGTTAATTCAAACATAGCCTACTGAATGCGATTACAGTGTGAAATAGTCCCTATGTAAGTCTGTCTCTACTCAGAGAACCATGTTCATCTCTGCCTGAAATGCTTTGAGAGAGAGCTATCCAAGTGAATTAGTTTGTTTTTATGCTACCCGAGACTGGGCAATTTACAAAAGAAAGAGGTTTAATGGGACTTACAGTTCCACAGGGCAGAAGACAAGTGGGAGCAAGTGACATCTTACATGGATGGGAGAAGGCAAAAAGAGAGAGTTGTGCAAGGGAACTCTTCTTTTTTAAAATCATCAGATCTTGTGAGATTTATTTCATTATCATGAGAACAGCACAGGAAAGACTTGCCCCCATGATTTAATTACCTCTCACTGGGTCCCTCCCACAACAAATGGGAATTCAAGATGAGATGTGGGTGGGGACACAGCCAAATCATATCACCAAGATTATGTCCAGAGATGGGAAATCATGAGGGTAAACCATGTCATACCAAGTGTAGGTGAGGTCTTTAAATACTTGAAGATGTTTGATGAAAACAGTATTGTTGCAAATAACAATACTGAGTCCAGCCAGGCTCAGTGGCTCATGCCTGTAATCCCAGTTGAGATAGATGTCTTTGGGAGGCCAAGGGGGGCAGATCACTTGAGGCCAGGAGTTCAAAACCAGTCTGGCCAACATGGTGAAACCCTGTCTCTACCAAAAAAAAAAAAATACAAAAATTAACCAAGCATGATGGTGCATGCCTGTAGCCCCAGCTACTCAGGAGACCAAGGTACAAGAATCTCTTGAACCTAGGAGGCAGAGGTTACAATAAGCTGAGATCACACCACTACACTCCAGCCTGGGTGACAGGGTGAAACTCTGTCTCAAAAAACAAAACAAAGAAACAAAAACAAAAAACAATACTAAGTCCGAGGATTTGAAATTACAGGAAAGTGGATTTCAGGCTCAAGAAGCAAAATATTTTTCTAACAAGTAGAACTGTTCCAAAATGAAATTGGTGTCTTACATAGAAACAAGCCTATAGTCTTTGCACCTGTTCATGCAAACTTGAATACATTATTTTTCAGAATATTGTTCTTAAGAATAACTATTGTATGGAATGAAGATTGAAATAATCTCTAAATTTTTCCAAGAGATTATAACTTAAACATGAATCTATCAAAACCCCATGGAATCTTGTATAATTTTAGTGATCTGTCTTCAGAAATCTAGAGGACCACATTCGTTACCTGAATTTCTATGTTTAACACCTACTTTGGATTCATAGCGGTCAAGCAGCTAGCACAATACTCTTTAGTTTTGCTGGGTCATTTCTAAAGAAAATTAGATATTCCTACCTGTCAATCAGCTTCAGTAAGGAGCCAAAAAGGATATCAGTTGTTAGTAACCATTATAAAGCCACCTGGTATTGTGTCCACCCTCCCTTCTTCTCTTGTCTTTCTTTTTTCTGTTTTCTATTAATTCTTTTATTTTTGTTTCCACTTTTGTGCCTTATCTTTCTTTTCCTTTGCAAATTTCACAGTCTTTCTTTTAGTCTTTCTCTCGTCTTTCTGATTTCTAGTCTTTTCTTATTTTTAGTTCCTATTCTTCACCCAAATCCATGCCTTTTTGAAGACCCATCACAATTCTTTAAAGTTGGCTCCCATCAACCAAGGCTTCCCTTTACAGAGAGAGAGGGGGATTATTATTTTCTGTTCTTTTACCTGAAGCATGTTAGATCAATATAACAAAAATCATACAAAAGAATACTGCTTTAATTCATTTTATGAGGAGCATATCAAGAGTAGATACAGGTTTTATGATACCTAAACCTTATATAATCTGGAGGTGCTATCTTTAATTAAAATAGCACAAACTTAAGTATAAAAGCAAATACCTGTTTTTAATAAGCACAATCAAACCAAAGTGAATTGAAAAATTCTTAAAGCTAATAAATGCTATAAATATCTTAATTATTATTTTTGCGAATTAACTGTCCAATACAGTTCTATTATTTTTTCCCATGTTTTTGGCTAGATATTGTTTGAATCCTTCCTATGGCAATAATTTTGCAATATTCTCTGTAGAAAGAATAACAGCAGTGCTACAAGTTTGTGCCTGACAAACAGGAATATGAGAGAGTCCTATCTCATGCAATTCCTATCAATAAAGAAAAATATTAGTGGCACATTTATAATCAGCTCTGCTCTATTATGAAGTATATGCCTGACAGGATAGAAATCCCACTTTAACTGGAGTCAGTGAGAATGAAATCCTACAATTTTCCATGTATGATGATGGGAAAATTTTCCACAGGCTAGCTCTGGTTTAATGCATTTCTAAAGTGTTTTTCTCCTCCATTACCCACAGATTACCAGTGGCAGTTTCATAAGACACCTTGAAATAATGATAAGACTCTGGCCCTGAAATTTTACACACTAACATGGAGTGAGTTGGCACAGTATTCCTGACAGCCATCCCTACACCAGAATGGCTAGAAATATAACTATACCTGGAAATGGTTGCAGACCATATAAATGGATCTCCTTACCCTAAGCTCAATGAATTCTCAGGGACCCTTACAAATAAAAATGCACTGGCTTTTAAATTAGAATTTTTGTTTGCCCTGATACATTGGGTAATTTCCTGGTTGTTTCAGTGTAGGGTATATTTTGAATATCAAATAATATGTTTAGGATAGTTTTCCTTTTAAAAATGGCAAAAATCACAGAGACTTATCAAAAGGCTTTCCTTTTATTCACACTCACATTATTTGCTACAGTTGTGCATCTGGTGGGGAGTAGAGCATGGCATGTGGGTGCCAAAGGATACAGTAGTTAGGCTCTTCAAGTGACTCCAACACAAATGAGATCATTCTTGAATCTCCTGATCAAATTTTAAATAATAGATCTGTAGCTGGTTAAAGGCATGTGATAACTATCAACGCAAAGCATGTATCCTCAATCTTGGCTACATGGAAAACCCCCTGGGAGACTTCAGAAATCTCAATGCTTTCACTACTCTCAAATCAATTAAATCTGAATCTGTAAGCATAGGACCCAGACACTAGTATTTGCGTTTTGTTTTGTTTGTTTGTTTTTTTAGTATTATTTTGTGTAGCCAGGGTTGAGAACCACTCCCTGGTTTCAGCTTTGAAAACTAGTAAGTCAGTGCTGTCAGACGACCCAGCACTCAGTTTTACTTTAACTGACCCTTGCGGTTACCTTTCTCTTGTACAGTTGTATAGCTCCAAATATTTTTTACTCTCTGGCCTGCCATGACAATCCCAAGTAAGCAGGAAAGGAACACAACAGGCTTAAAGAGAAAGGGCACCAAAGGATTTGAATGCAGCAAGAAATTGTACTGCCCCCAAGATTTACTGAGAAGAGTTTACCAGGAGCAACACACTACTGAGAATCCACCAGCTTCTCAAAGAGCAAACTATTTTCCATTCTGAAGAAGGTTTTATTTTTTAACAGTGTTGTGAGGGTAGCAAAACTGTGGAAAAACAATTAGGCTCCAATAACTACTGGTAACAGATTCTGCCTACATCCCCCCTTTCCTTTGAAAATCCTACTATCAGGTAATAATTAGCAATTAGTGAACACTAAACTCTACATGACTAAGAAGAGCATTTCTCAACCTGTGTTCCTGGGAACACTAGTTTCCTGCAGTGTTAATATCATTATATAAAATGCTGCATATTCTCCCTTCTTTGAGAGTCAACAGACAGGTTTGTACTTTAAAGGCTCTTCAAATTCTGCATAAATAAATCTACTTAACATTACTTAACCAAATATTTCCCAAATTTATATAACTATGGAATCCCCACCCCAAACACACATATACATGTATACATTTCTAATATCTGGGTTTTTGTTTTTTAGTGATTTGGGGGTTTTGTTTTTGTTTTTAGGAGAATACCTATAGAACGAGTAGTGTTCTATGAATCATGGTTTAGAAAACAACCTCTCCCAAGAATCAAAACCAAAGTTAAACAATAATACTTCAGGCCTGGAATTTCAAGCTTGTGGGGACACTAGGCATTCGCATAGCTGCTAAAATCATATGAGGTAGACCATTATTTGTCACTATCCACTATCCCTTATCAAACCTATTGCTATGTCATTAATTCTAAAAAGGATATGTCCAGCAATTCAGTCCCTCTGATTTCTCAAGTTTTGGGAATGTCTGCTTCAATGTGGCACACAAGCTATAGCAGATTGGGCTCATTTTGAGCCACAGGCAAAATATTCTAAGGTCAAGTATTTACTGAATTTTACTTGCCAGTTTTCATGGCATGTGTGATATTTTTAGCTGACTAGTGATAGTCTTTAAATCCAACAACAGTACACATTTTATATGAGAAATGCAGGATATTGACAAAGACTGTCTCCTTGATCAAACTTGAATCAGACTCCTTTGAATCCTCACCTCTACCAGGCCTCAACCTTTGGACTTCCGTGTCCATCTTTGCATCACCCCGTTTTAGCAAAAATGCTGCCAAATCAGTTTAGTGAGAATCTCTACCTTTAATATCTGATCACCTGGATATCTGAGCAAATTCCTCATACCCAAATTGTCCCCAGGTGATCACTGTAGCCTGCCTTCAGGTCACCTTGGTTTAGCCAGAATCCCTCTGCTTAACCTCTGATGCTTCCTCTTAGTAATTTTCCATCCAATGAGCCCTACCCAACTCTAAGTCCCCACTTGTCCATGCTGTGTTCAAAATTGAGCCCAGTTGTATACTGAGGTCTCTTTTCTCCTACTGCAATCGTTTCCAAATAAAATCTGTTCTTACCACTTTACTGTCTAGCTCTATTTTTTTAACAATATGCAAGCTTGCAATAATAAATTTACAGCAAAAATAAACACTTTCATCCACTTAAGAGGGTCTTATTTAAAGTACTTCAATATATTGAAAAATTAGACTGACAGCTTTGAAACACAAAGTCTTCTGTTTATCCATAAAACATATATATGATTGCCACCAGCAATTCTAAGCTTTCCTTATGAGTGTACCTCTGTCTGCCCCTCTGGAAAGTGAGAAGAGGGTTCAGATTCCAGGCCCATTCAATTCTTGGCTCCTCTGCAAAGACTGCCAATTAGAGCAGTTTGTGATATGGACATCTGTCCACTGGACTGAGACCAGCTCATTTCACAAAGCAGTTGTCAAATGGTATCAACTTTCTGTGACAACCTGTGTTGGATTCAAACCCATGCCCTTTGAGGTTACATGGCTTCCTCTTCTATTACTAAATCTTTTAAATACCCAGAAGTTAGGGACATTAATTTTCAAAACTAGCTAATTATAAAATCATAAAGTAATCTTTATTTCCCTTAATTCATGGAAATTTTTGTGATGTTTGCATTTATTGTCAAAAAATGATTCTCTATGTACACTTTTGGAAACTGGGTATTTTTTCAGTCACTTTGAAAGAAATTTATATATTTAACATTATTTAAATGGATGCTTTTTGAGCACCTACTACCTGTTAGGCAGTGTGAAAATGCTACCAGTTTCCATTATTTTTTTTTCTGAACATATCTGCTGCATAGCTGAACAATTTATCTCTCCACTATTTTAACTAGTTTTTCTTTTTCTGATTTTAAACTCAGTACAGTACAAGGTAAGAAGAGCAAAAAGTTTTATAAGGAGAAAGGTAATGTTTAAAGTTACATTAGTTTGAATGTAGTTTAGTTTCTCAACTATATATAATTACTTGGAAGGGGGAAAATCATAAAAATAGCTTTATTGTTACATTTTTGCCAGTGGGTGTGTGAAGTAATTTAACTTACAGGTAATGATTATGTAATTGTATTGATACAGAGCATACAGCCTACCAAGCTTAGTGAATCATCCAGACTGACAAGAGGAGGTGTAAAAATCCTGCCTGCTTCTTTTCTGTCTCACATCCCTGCCTTCACAAAGGAGAGAAGTCTTTCTCACAAGTTGGGGAGGGTGGTGACAAGTGAGGCATCAAAGCTCCAAGATCACAGATATAAATGCATCAAGACAATGTGTCAATTTCTTGTGGTATAATTTAAAAAATTAATTGGGAGGTGGTGAAGCTACCCAGCCCAAATGATGACTGTGCCATAAGATACACAATGCAAATGGCTGACAGCAGCTACTTACCATTCAGAAATGAAGCTCTAAACTTTCACAAAGCTCCATTAAGATACAAATTAATTTCACTGAACTGTTCCATGTTGTTTGTCCCTGTTTTACCTCTGTAGGATACATTTGTTGCATAAACCCAACCATTTATTTGGACAGGAAGAAACAACACAAAATATAAAGGTCTAGTTATAGCATGGTATGCTGAGGTAATTAAAATTTCTATTTTTGCAGCCAATGACCCCTGTAGCCATAGCTGATTAAAAGTACAAAAATTTTAGAGCTGGAGAATATTTGTGCCAAGGACAATGCTTGACCAAATATAATTAACTGAATTTAGATAAATTCTCAATCTGGCTTTCTTTAACTTGAATAGAAAAATCACACACTTCGTTGAACATGAATGGATTTGAAAATGAACATTTGGATTATATGCGAGGATATTTTCCCAGAATAATAGACCCAAGATTTTTTGACGTGCTGCATAGAAGTTCTTTGTTGACCCAAAGAATATATCAGCCTTCTGTTTTTACTCTCTAGTTCTATTTGCTGATTTTTGTTAATATTTATAATAACAGAAATAGTAGGTGAGGGAAAGCAGGAGAATAACAGATCCATTTAAATCTTTACTCTTTGTTTTTTCAGTGCTTCTTGTTCTTTTTCTTAGGGGTAATTAGAGATAAATGGTATGGTATTATATTTGCTTGGATAGCAATACAAAAATGCCTATTTCCATCATTTTCAGTAATAGACTTTCAAGCTATATTTTCCTCAAACTTGATCCTCATTATTCCAGTAATATTTAAGCTATTAATTTCTTCAGAGAGTGCTTTTTGAAAATGGTAAATTATAAGACAAATCCCAAAATTACATTTTCTTTAATTTACAGTATTGTTCAAGCTCTACTGTTAGCATAAATGAATAGTCTGAACTGCAGTCTGAAATAAAGCCTTGAGCATTAAACAGTTGGCTTGGAAACAGAAACATTAAGAATATGATTGAAATTTTTTTACAGAAGATGAAATAACAGCATGCGCAAAAGCTCATTTATGATAATTCTAACATTTCTGCTACAGTTATAGAAAAGTATCAACATTTACCAAAAAAAAGAAAGAAAGAAAAGAAAGAAAGAAAGGTGAAGGGTTTCACTTTCTAATCAATTGCAATGATATCAATTTTGCCCTTAGTGAAAAGTGATTTTCACAGTTATATAAATTTAATTTTTTTCTGAGTTTCAAATTTATCTTTTGGACAGAACACAAAACAGGGCTTTTCAAATCAAAAGTCAATTGAAGCAAAAGTTTTTGTACTTGATGCACGCATATTATAAACATGTAACAATAGCAATAAATACAGTCAAACAGCATGATATTCAGAAAGACAATGAAGTCTATAAAGGTCTACAAACATCATATTTATTTTATTATCAAAAGGCATTAATTATGCTAATGTGGGACGAAATCATATGAAATTTCACCCCGAGTCTCAAGGTATATTTAAAATCACTTGTTTAGTATGTTTTATTTCATACTAGTTACATCTGTTACTTTATTTTTGTTTTGCCTTTTGAGGAGTGGGATTTGAAAAAGGAAGATAGAGAATACTTTTTATAAAATCATAAAGAAAATCTTCTTGAAGATATTGATAATCTGATAAATTGCCAACAATAACCATCTGAGGCCTAAGCAAGCATTTGTGATCTTCAAATGAAAAGCTTCAAATTCACTCCAACTAAGAAAATCACTTCCTCCATCTAGTGGTGACTGATTGTAATTCTACCGAATTCTAGAATACTTTTCAACTGTTTAAAAATGTCGTTTTGTTTTTATATCCATGCTTGGGTCAGATAATTATATTTATGTAGGAAATTAAGCTACATTGTGTTTGCTTTCTTAAAGATTTTACTACAGTCTGTAGAAACATGGCATTACTCTCTGCAATATTTTATCTCAGAGCCAAAATGCATAAAACACAGTCCTTACCATGGTAGGGCTTACAATTGAGTTAGGGAGACTTGACATATATGTATGAAAGGATAAATTAAAAATAACACATATGAATTCTCAAATGGGTGATAAAGGCAATGTCAAGGCTCAGAACACAGTACTCTAAAACAGCATCTTGGAGTACTGAGTATTTTAAGCTGAAGGAAATTGAGAAAACCGCAGAAGCAGAAAAGTCTCGCTGACCTTCTCTCTTGAAGACCTTCATCCATGTGACAGGTGTCCTGGAGGGAATAAACGTTACACAGAGATGCTAAAAAGAATCTGAACAAGCAGGCCTTGCTAAGTTTCCTCCCCCCTCTTCCCCGCACCAGTTTATCACCAATAGATCATGACTTTTGATGGTCATCATTGATTGAAAAAGATTTGGCAGAGTATATGGAACTGAAATGGCCCTTATTAAAGAGATGGAAGAAATTACATAACCAGTTAAGATTGAGAAAGGCATTGCAGACAAAAGGAAAAGTTGCAAACAAGTTTGAGAGACAAGATATATGCATCTGATTCTGAAATTTTTGGAAGACAGTGGGTAAGTTGTGTTCTGCAAAAATGGGTCTGTGTTTGGTCAAGAGGGGTGAGAATGGGGTAGAAAGTAAAGTCATTATAGCTATTGTAGATATGATATAGAGGTTTTGTAGAGGGTCTAAAATGTCAAGATAAAAATGCTGGACTATATATTATCAGGATGAACCTCAGAAGTCTAATGGTAGCATCAATGGAACATACATGGTTTATAATCGGCTTTGGTGTGTCCAATAATTTCTTGAAATAGAGAAAATTATCTTTACAAGAGCATATATGAATTTCTCTAGAAAGAATGTCCACAATTGTTATCAGATTCTCAGTGGGGATCATTGCTCTGTTAACAGGTTTTGAACAGCAAACTGACGCTAAGTTTCAGAAAGATTCCTCTGACATTGATGTATAGGATAGTTTGATATGGGCAGAGAACTTATTATTTATTTAGGCTGCTCCTTTCCCCCAGCACAATATACTGCCCTGGTTACATGGTACTTCACTTCTCCTCTCTCTGGGCACTCAGTATTTTTTATAAAATATTTCAAGTACTTAACTAATTCTATAATAATCTATAGATCCATACACATGATCTCATCAGAAAATAGCCATAAGCATGCGTAACATTTAGGTTTGGTGAGTACCGTGTATTTTTCTCAACACTGAGGTGCTTTTTGTCTGCACTTATATTTATATTTGGGATTCAGGCCCTATAATGATAGCAGTCATCATAAAAGTTTCCATTTGTTGAAGACTATATGTTAGGCACAAAATTAAGTATATTTGTCCAACAGATACTTTACATGTGCTTTATATGTGCCAGATAGGTCATAAATCTTACAATAATCCAATGAGTTATAGTCCCCTGATTTTATACATGAGGAACCTGAGGTTGAGGAGTTAGGCAACATTCACATAGTCACCTTTTTCGTAGCTAGTACAGCTTTGATTTCAACCTAGATATTTTTGATTCAATAAGATGTGTCAAAGGTGGAACTAAAAATGTATCTGGCCCGGATGCAAGATTTCTGAATGCCTGTATCTTGTCCTACCGTTGCCTTACCTTTTCTTCCTTTCCCTTTCCTCCAACCAACCTCCAACCTACCCTTATCCTCCCTAGCCCCCGTACGTAACAAAATGCCCAAGGAATACACACATAGGGCCCAAAGCCAGGTAAATGTACCTTTTTACTATGATGCTTTTGTCCAAAGGTACAGTGTCTGAACTAATCAGGAATCAGTGGCCAAGGCCCTTTTCATAGCTTGGTAGTCCACAGACTGCTTTCCTAATAAACTATCTGAAAGACATTAACTAGTATTGTGAAAAAAAAGTAGTATCCTTTCCTCACGCATTGCAAGGCTCATGGCTGAGGCCCCTGTAACAAAGCAAAGATTAACAAGAGAAAAGTTTACAAATTTAAATTTATGTGACATAGGGAGCGTTCAAAAATAAAGACCCAAAGAAACAGAAAACTTGCATGCTTTCATGGTTAGGTTTGATGAAGAGTAGACAATTATGTAGAAGTAGGATTGGACAAAGAGGGTAAAATCGAATGATAATAAACTTAGCAAGGCCTGCTTGTTCAGATTCTTCTCAGTGTCTCTGTGTTTTCAAGGCTAAGGATGTTCCTCTTCTCCAGATATAGGGACAGGTACCTCTGGAATGAAAGCTTTCTGATCTGCTTCAGGGGAGAAGGACAAGAGGAAGGTGAAAATGGCCTTTCTGCTTGTGCTATTTTCTCAAATGCCAAGGTGTCATATGTTGGGGTAGCGTGTCCTAAATTCCATCAGTATGCAACATTAAAGTATTCCATAACAAAAAACATCAGGAAAGTACTGCACTGCATGGGTCCCTCTTGGGGTTTAAATATGAACATTCACAGATTAAAAACTGAGAAACCTCACAAGAAGAGAAAGATGAGTAAATCTGCTCAAGACAGCTTTTCTCAAATTTGTTTGACCAAGAACTTCCTTACCATAAAACTCCTAATAGTGAGCAGAATAATGTCCCATGTCTGGGAAACAGTGGCTGTCACTGTAACAGGCTACAATGCTAACAACCGGCCTTTTCCAGTGTTCCATTGGAGGAAAGCCTTCAGCAATTACAAAATTGAGTTTCTACGTGTTTTCATGTGTTCACTTGTCCTAAATGCCAGAGATTCAGCATGAGGCATAAGAATGAATACAAGCCTCACACAAAAAATTATAAAATACAAATTAAATGTGATCACTACTTCAGCACTTTACAATGTGAGCATCAATTACTTGTTAAACATGATTTCCCAAACAAACCCAATGTAATCAAATCAGGAAATACCAATATCCAGACCCACATGATTCTTACCACCCATTACCTATAACAAAAAGAAAAAAAAATCAAAGAGAAAAAAAGAAAAAAATCTTGGTTTCAGCTTCAGTGGGGTGCTCACCGATCTATGCCAGCTGTCACCAGTGCTCCACCTGTGAAGGTAAATTTCACTTGGAATGTAGAGCACGTAAGGAGGTTAACTGTGACCCTAGAATTCCAAATCTGAGGGGATGGGGGAGCAGGTGGGGACTCCAACGCTTATGTACATTGCCTTTCTCAGAGACTTCTTGAAACATTCCTGTTTTCTTTGGGATTTTAGAAATTGTATTTCTGGTGCCTCCACTCGAAAGTCCTTCCTGAAACCCCATTCTCCACCTCACATCTATCCCATATATTTAAAACTTCAAGTTTTCTCTACCTTTCGTTTGTCTCTGCATCCCTAGCACCAAAGTCTGAACTGAACAAGGCGGGCTCTGAGAAAGAGCTACCATGCCTTCTTTTTTTTCTCTCTCTCTGTGGCCCAAGCTGCAGTGCAGTGGCAAAATCTCAGCTCACTGCCTCCCAGGTTCAAGTGATTCTCCCTCCTCAGCTTCCCCAGTAGCTGGGCATACAGGCATGTGTCACCACGCCTGGCTAATTATCGTATTTTTAGTAGAGATGGGGTTTCACCATGTTGTTTCGCCAGGCTGATCTCAAACTCCTGACCTCAAGTGATCCGCCCACCTTGGCCTCCCAAAGTGCTGGGATTAACAGGCGTGAGCCACCTCACCTAGCCCATGCCTTCATAAGCAAGGAAAATCCCATTAATATCAGGCAATTTGCACAACCCTAATCTCATGCACTACACTCTCTCTCTCTCTCTCTCTCTCTCTCTCTCTCTCTCTCTCTCGTTTCTTCATCCCCAGTGAGATTCCTGGATGTGGATAGAATAGGGCTATCAGAGAGGCCTTGTTCCGACATTTGCTTCAGCTGAAAAGAATGACCTAGGCCAATGAACTGGCCTGCTATTGGTGGTGTGGCTCAAGGGATCTAATACTATCCATGTACTCATAATACAACCAGGACCTGCATTGCTGCTTTCAGCTGAAGTCCATAACGGGCATCTGGAGAAAGCAGAACCAAAAAATGGAAGAGAGAAAAACAAGAAAAAGTCTCATGCTTTCAAACTTGCTAAAGTATTTGTTAAGTTTACCTGGAGAAACAACAATCTTTGCAGTGAAAAACTGTAGAAGGAATTATCATAAGAATATTTTTATTAACATTATGTGATAACTTAAAGGATAGTGCTTTAATTCTTGAATGGCAGAAAATACTAAAAGAGCTGATGAGGTTCTTGGTCTTAAAAGACACAGTCTCCCAACTTGTCTAATTTTATTTTGATACTTATATGTGTCCCACAGTAACTATTTGCTGCTAACACTACATAATGAGTGGCAATCTCAAAGTTACAATAAATTATGCATAATTTAGTCTCTTAGAAGGTCTATAAATACAGTGTGAAGTGTTCAGCTTGTTATCTGATGCAACATCTGAAATCAGATTGCTGTGATGCAAATGTTTATCTCAATGTTATAATTGTGGCATGAATTCTTCTGAATTTATTTTGTTTGCAAAGAGCATTTTATTAATTAGTTACACCAGTCTCAAGGGTATTAGGTTTTTTAGAGCCATCAGTGTCAAAACTTCTGCAAATATAAAATTATTCATTTTTAACAGAAAATAAATTTTATGAAATGATTTTTAAAGTATCATTTGAAGAGCATAATATATTCCTGGGGGTATATTTTTCAAACATTTCTAAGCATTGAAATATTTACTAATATTACTATTTAAAGCTTTTCATTATCATCCCATGTTGGGTTTGTTTTTTGTTTTTGACAAAAATTAGAATACAAAGGTCTTTGCATGCAGTTGCAATGAACTAAAATATCAAACCAAGAAATTTTAGCTTCTTTTATGAAAAACTTGTCTGTAATTTTTGCTTTTGTTTTTATTTCATTTATATGTATGATCAAACTATCAATTGTGTTGAATTTTAATACAGGAATATATTGCCTCCATTTGTTCTTAATTAGGGGCATGACTTCCATTATTGAAAAGCATATTTTGCATGTTGTTAGGTTTTAGCCCAAGCTGAGGTTTGAGGGGAGTTGGTGGGTAGATGGCAGGTAGCTGGAAAAATACTTGAGGAATTGTAGGCAGTTGCAACATGGCTTTATATTTGGCAGGGCATGAGCTGTATATATAGCATTAGCTATATGTTTTACAAACAGTATTCGCTCCAAGATAAGCATGAGCTTATGTGAGTGGTTACCTAATGCGCCTTACATAATGTGCAGAATTGTGCATGGTTACATAATGTGTGGAATTGTGCACCTGCACTCCAAACCCGCTGAGTTACTTTTCGCCAGAAGGCCACCTCAGCCTACTCCTGACTAAAGCGCAGCCATCTCCCTTACACTCCACCACTTAGGCCAAGGGCATTTTTTGGGTAGCATCACATGCTCATAGGCAGAGCCCTGAATTTATAACCTACAACAACAATACAGAGAGCAACAACTTACTCCTAGGATCTTAGCTATGCTACTTGCGAGTATTAGGGCCCAGCATAGGCCAGAGCTCAAGGACTTTACCATTTTTGCAGGGGGTTGTTAGTTAGGCTTTAACCACCTTAATTTTTCATGGGACCCCTTACGGGGATGCTGTTATGTTTTGCTGATTGTTAGGTATAAAAGTACAACATTGTGTTTTTAAAAGGGCACAGGTGTCTTCTTGGGCAGCAGTTACTATGTTTAAGGCCATTTGGAACTAAAAGGTAACACCACCTTTTGATTTGATTAATTTTATTTGCTAGCAGGAGAAAGGCCACTTGTGAGTAATTTAGAGCCCAAACTGTGCTTTGCAAGAGCAGTAACTTGTGCTTTTACCATTATGACACCTGTTTTAGGGACGATTAATGCCAAGGAATAGAACCACCAAGGGCTTGTTGTATTTGCAAAAACCAAGAGCATAGTGCTTTCCAGTTATGCGGGTGTTTGGGCAATGTGGGGAGAACAGTAGCAGATGTATAAGGCCACCCCCAGGTACAACATTTAGTTCAGTTTGCTGGTAGGTAAGGCTATCCTGTGTTTTTACAAACACATACACTCCCAGGGGGCACAAAGTTTACTGTGGCCCAATCTTGGTGGGGTCACTTGTTTCACCACCCCAAAGTTATGTTCCCCCAGTAGTCCGCCCCACCTATGATAAACAGCACGGGCCAATTAGGGGTCGGGCACACCATGGGTTTTGCAGCTTTCTTTGTTTAAAGCTTGCTGTGTTGTGTTCCAGGCGTTAGCCATGGGACCCCAAGTTTTTAGCCATGTTTAGTTTTTTGCAGACACTGAATGTACGTGCTAAGGCAAGCTGTTTGCAGCTGCTCCTGGAAAGGCAGTGCAGATTTGAATTGGAAACACTGGTTATGTTAGCATAGGTGGGGCCCAGTTTTCAATGCAGTTGGAGCACATTAACTTACGGTTGAAATGACAGAGTAGGCACAGGTACTAACAGAGGTAAAATACTTATTTTAGGCAAAATACAGGCTTTTTATTCCTAGATAAAAATGCAGCAACCAAAGGCTTCTGCCCTGGGTGACAGTACTACACCGTTTTAGCACCCAATGGTTTCTTTGGGTTTTGTATTTGTGCCAAAGTTACCTGAGAGCTTATAACAGGCCACACAGATAGTATATATGTTTCCCAGAGAAGTGTTTTTTCCTGTCTGTTTTTCTACGAATGGTTAACCGTACGGGTAATCTATTGAACACTTAAGGTGTGACACGCAAGTTAAACCGTATGCCCTCCCCGCAGGGAGATTCGTTGGCCAACCACCAGTAGTGGGGGGCTTGGAGGGTTTATGGCCATAGACAGATTTCTTGTTTCCCTGCCTTTAGGGGTGTTGGGTCAGGCAACAATAGATTACTGTTTGTTTTTATACCTGGTTGGAGGAGGCTATTTTTAGTGTGTATTTGCAACTGAATGGGGGTGGCTGCTCTGTGTAACAATACCTTTATGGGGGTCCAGCACCTTTCTGTGGCCATTTATTTAAGGTTTGGTGCACCAAGTTTAGCCTGGAACTTTAGCACTGCAAAGATGGGGGTGTGACATGCAAGCATAACTTATTTTTTAAGAGCCCTTATGTTGTTTAATTATACCCGCAGCTTGCAGGTTGTATGGCACATGGAATTCCCACTTTATGTTTATTTGTTGTGCTCAATGTTGTACCTGCTGTTTAGTGAAATGTGTTTCCTATTACTTTTAACAGCCAGAGGGTAACCATACAGAGCACATTAAGTGTTAGGGCCCGGATGATGTGCTGTTGGTCAGCCACCCTGAAGGGCAGGTGAACAACAGGCCCGTGGCCACGTTTACAGCTGTTAGTGCGTATGTATATCCTTGTGACTTTGGCAGTGGCCCGAAGTGTTAAGGGCACTTGCTGTATTGTTACTTGTGTAACACTGAGCAGCTGCCTCCATTTAGGGTATGCCTGAGCACGTGTTGGGCATTTTTGACAAGCCTCCCAAATATTTTGCATGGGCGGGGACAGACCCCAACGCTTATTACTTGTGGCATTAGTTTACCCCCGTGTGTTCCAGTTTTTGGTGTAGCCACAAGGCCCTATTTTGTGTAAGTGCCCACTTTAGCCATTGGACCTTGGCCAAGGCATCTGCCTTATTATTGCCAGGGTGGCCAAAAGCATATGGCTTGACACATGATAAATAGTTACATTTTTTTGATGACCCATTTTTCAAAGGTTTTGCCACATAGCTTGGTCCCAAATGGGTGGCTGACTAGCCAATTTTGTATTTTTTAAGTAGTTAATCTAAGGTTAGACCTTGATAGACCACCTGCTATTGGTACAGATTACCATAGGTGTTTTCTTTTTGGTGATTACCATTTATACTGCTTTAAGTTTAGCCCATTGTCTACCTTGTTTATACTTAGTTTTAAACCTTGTGGTGTTGGTACTAGGTTAGACTGCAACAGCAGTTTAAGCAGCAGTAGCACCTTGGCTAGACCCATTTGTGTATCATGCCCCATTGAGAATTAGGGGATGTCCTTCCTTAAATGCTGAAGGCTTGGGGTTTAAGAGTACTTTAGGCTGACCCCTCACCTTTTTTTGTATTAGAACTACTGGTTTTAAGAACTTTTGCAATATTACTGCTAAGGGGCAGCTTCAAGTAGGTGCCCCACTTTGCCAAAGTGGATATTTGTGCAGTTTTAGTTTGAGGGGTTGTTACCCATAAAGGCACCCATTCCACTTTTGGGTAAGTTGCCTGCACGACGACTGTAGCCCATCCTGATACATTTACACAAGCCTGAAGAGTGGCATATACAGCTATCAGCTGTTTCTTTATTAAAGAATACCAGAGCTCAGCTCCCTTTTATAGTTGGGACCAAAAGCCTACTGGTGTTCTTAGGCACTCTGTGCACTACCACAGGCCCCCAACCAAAACCATTTGTGGTTACATGCACATTTAGTTTAATGGGCACTCCTGGTTAACTACCTATAGGGCTTGTGCCTGCTGAATAGCCCGTTTGGCTGCCAGGAAGGCTGTTTTAGCCACATTATTTTAATTTCAGGTAACTTCCTTTTTTGTTAACCAATACAACAGTTTTATCATTTGAGCTAAATGGGGCACAAATGCCCGCCAATATCCCAGGAGGTCCACAAAAGTTTGTAGCTGCCTTACTGTGGTGGGCAGGGGATATGCCTGAATTTTGTTAATGCTGGCCTCTGGTATGGCCTTTGTTTTACCCAACCAGATAACTTTTAAGAATTTGGCAGATAATTCAGGCCCTTGGACCTTGGATTTGTTGACGGCCCAATCACATGCTGCCAAATGTTGCCACAAGAGGGGCACTGCTGCTTTTAAATTTGCAAGACAATTAGAGGTTAACATAATATTATTAATATAATGGAATAGGCAGACCCCTTTTGGACATTGCCAGGCAGCTAAATCCATGGCAACAAGATCATGACATATGGTGCAGTTATGCACATAGCCCTGCCGCAACACTGTAAAAGTTTATTGTTGCCCTTCCCATGTGAAGGTGAACTGTTCCTGGCTCTTTAGAGCAATGTTAATGGAGAAAAATGCACTGGTCAAGTCTACTCCATAGTGGTACTGTTTCAGTTTTGTTATTAAATGGTTCATTAAATTTATGATCGACAGTACAGCTGCATGCAAATGGGGTATTACTTTATTTAGTTTCTGATGGTTTACTACTATTTGCCAAGTTTTATTAGGCTTTTTAACGGGCCACACCAGATAATTGTAAGGGCTATAGGTGCCGTGCTCTATTTGCACCTTTTTTAGCTCTTCAATTGTTTTAGTTATTTCCATATGCCCACCCAGCAAACAGTATTGATGGGTGGAAGTAACCCATTAGGGTTCTGGCAGGACCTGAGGCTGCTGATGCCCACGTTTGTGCAGCACCAGCTTCACCACATGCACTTGGAGTTTGAATTTCCAGGCCATGGTTTGTAATGCCAGGCCATGTAAAATGTTTATCCCAGAAGGTATTTTGGTATTGTATAGAGACATACACAGTATATAAATGGGGAGCCAAGCAGCCAATGCCAAGGTGCAAAGATACAGGTTTTATTTTTACTGACCAGACTTTATAGCCATTTATGTATGCAGCTTTGCCTGGAAACTTATTTGAGTTTTTACAGATGAGGCTACAATTTGCACTAGTATCTACTAGTGCCAACACCGCTGTACATTGGTGGGGGACCAGTGGATTGCTAACTCCTCATGTGGCCTCCAGTCATTTGGTGTCCCCCTAAGCTTGGCACCTTGGCGAGCTTTTTAATTAGACAACAGAAGGCTTTTTTTTTTTGCCCGTTGCAAGTAATTTTTGAGCTGGAACGTCCATGCGGAACTTAGTTGAGCAGTATCGTTCTCCCCGCTTGTGAGCATTTTCTGGAATTGCTGCTCTGGGGACAATTGCTTTTACAAAGTTAGCAGCACTTTTTAGATGGTAGGGGTTTTTTTGAATGCTGACATTGTTTGCCTAACTCCTGCAACTTAGTGGGTCTTTTTTCTTCTTGGTATTGGACCCAATGGGAGTTTCCATCTGGGACTGGCGGGCTTAAGCCCTTGCTAACCGCACTTCTCAACTTTTACTTTAAGCTATCCTAACAGCACTTCCCAATTGTTTTAAGCTGTGTATCTGGGCCTCCAGGCACTCGGCCAGAACCTGAAGATTTCTTGCCTGCACTGCGTCCCGCAGTGACTGGGCACGTACTTCCTAGCGCAGTTGAAAATGCCCATCTGGCTACCAGCGAAGGCACACTTCTTCTCAGTGCTGTGCACTTTTAGGTGCTTCAGGGCCTTCTCCATGCTTACAGGAGACTAGTCTACCACCACCCATGTTTTCACCGGGGCCCATTCAAGCAGCACTGCTAAATAGCCATCCTGGATTTACTGGGGGCCAAGGGCTTACCCATCTTGGAATCCTGCTGACTACACCAATTGTTAGGTTTTAGCCCAAGCTGAGATTTGAGGGGAGTTGGTGGGCAGGTGGTGGGTAGCTAGAAAAACACTTGAGGAATTGTGAGCAGTTGCAACATGGCTTTATTTTTTGTGGGGGCACAAGTTGTATATATAGCATTAGTAGGATAATTATACCTTTTACAAACAATAGTGGCTCTGAGCTAAGCACAAGCTTATGTAAGTAGTTACCTAATGTGTCTTATGTGGCATGGTTACATAATGTACCAAGTTGCATGCCTGCATTCCAAACCTGCTGAGTTATGCTACTGTGTCAGAAGGCCACCTTGGCCTATGCCTACTCCTAACTAAAGCACAGCCATCTCCCTTACGTATGTGTTTTGTGATTTGTGATTGTAAACTCGTGCTTATTAAAGATTTATATAGGAGATGTATTTGGGGACTGAATTTAAGGTGAGTTTATTTAGAAAGATTTGAGTTTGCTTCTAAAAGTGCTATGAAAACTACCAATCTAGATTTTTTCTGAGCAGACTAGACAGGAATTCTGGCCCAAACCTACATAAGGACCAATTTATGTTTAGTAATACTAAGATGAGACTTTTTTAATCCCTTCACCTACAGCCAAGACTGAAACATGTTAGTGTTCTTACTGTCTCTTCTGCTGGTGAGGTTTTGCTTTGTCCTTTCATTGATTGTATCATCTTATGAAAAAATCCATATCCAACATCTTACCTCATACATGCCCTAGGACTTTGTCTTCTGTTCCCATACATGCTGTCCAGCAAAACAAACCCTTTAGGCCACCAAGGACTGGCAGATGCCTCCAGAGGAGCCACTGGATTCGTAGGTGGGGGTAATTTTTGGATTTATGCATTCTTCACATATTTTGGCCTTCAAAAGATGCCCTAACTTCCATACAAGTCACCTGTGCACCTAAATAAATATAATTTGCATTTTATCTCATATTATTTTGTGTTCTGTACTGTGGACAATTCTCAAATGCCATATTACCAAAAAGAAAGGTGATGGCTTATATATTTTTAGTTTTTGATTTTTTAATTATTATTATGATTTTTTTTATTGTACTTTAGATTCTGGGGTACATGGGCAGATCATGCAAGATTGATGCATAGGTACATTCATGGCGAGGTGGTTTGCTGCCTCCATCCCCCCATCACCTATATCTGAAATTTCTCCTTATGTTATCATTCCCCACCCTCCATCCCACTATCCCTCCCCAGCCCCCAACAACAGACCCCAATGTGTGATCCTCCCCTCCCTGTGTCCATGTGTTCTCATTGTTCAACACCTGCCTATGAGAGAGAACACATGGTGTTTGATTTTCTGTTCTTGTGTCAGTTTGCTGAGAATGATGGTTTCCAGATTCACCAATGTCCCTACAAAGGACACAAACTCATCGTTTTTTATGGCTGTATAGTATTCCATGGTGTATATGTGCCACATTTTCCTTGTCCAGTCTGTCATCTATGGGCATTTGGGTTGGTTGCAGGTCTTTGCTATTGTAAACAGTGCCACAGTGAACATTCGTGTGCATGCATCTTTATAATACAACAATTCATAGTCCTTTGGGTATATACCCAGTAATGGGATTGCTGTGTCAAATGGAATTTCTATTTCTAGATCCTTGAGGAATTGCCACACTGTCTTCCACAATGGTTAAACTAGTTTATACTCCCACCAACCGTATAAAAGTGTTCCTATTTCTCCACATCCTCTCCAGCATCTGTTGTCTCCAGATTTTTTAATGATCGCCATTCTGTCATGAGATGGTATCTCAATGTGATTTTGATTTGCATTTCTCTAATGACCAGTGATGATGAGCAGTTTTTTATATGTGTGTTGGCTTCATATATGTCTTCTTTTGAAAAGTGTCTGTTCATATCCTTCACCCATTTTTGAATGGGTTTGGTTTTTTCTTGTGAATCTGTTTTACCTCTTTGTAGATTCTGGATATTAGCCCTGTGTCAGATGGTTAGGATGCAAAAATTTTTTCCCATTCTGTTGGTTGCTGGTTCATTCTAATGATTGTTTCTTTTGCTGTACAGAAGCTCTGGGGTTTAACTAGATCTCATTTGTCTATTTTGGCTTTTGCAGCCATTGCTTGTGGTGTTTTAGTCATGAAGTCCTTGCCTATGCCTATATCCTTGATGGTTTTGCCTAGGTTTTCTTCTGGGATTCTTATGGTGTTAGGTCTTATGTTTAAGTCTTTAATCCATCTGGAGTTAATTTTAGTGTAAAGTGTCAGGAAGGGGCCAGTTTCTGCTTTCTGACATCACTAGACAATTTTCCCAACACCATTTATTAAACAGGGAATCCATTCCCCATTGCGTGTTTTTGTCGTTTGTCAAAGATTAGATGGTTGTAGATGTACGATGTTGCTCCAGAGGCCTCTGTTCTGTTCCATTGATCTGTGTCTCTGTTTTGATACCAGTACCATGCTGTTTTGATTACTGTTGTCTTGTAGTATAGCTTGAAGTCCAGCAGCGTGATGCTGCCAGCTTTGTTCTTTTTGCTTAAGATTGTCTTGGCTATGCAGGCTCTTTTTCTGTTCAATATGAAGTTTAAAGTGTTTTTTTCCAGTTCCGTGAAGAAAGTCATTGATAGTTTGATGGGGATAGCATTAAATCTATAAAGTACTTTGGGCATTATGGCCATTTTCAAGATATTGATTCTTCCTAACCATGAGCATGGTATGTTTTTCCATCTGTTTGTGTCTTATTTCCTTGAGCAGTGGTTCATAGTTCTCTTTCAAGAGGTCCTTTACCTCTTTTGTTAGTTATATTCCTAGATAATTTATTCTCCTTGTAGCAATTGTGAATGGGAGTTCACTCTTGATTTGGCTCTCTGTTATTATTGTATAGGAGTGCTTGTGATTTCTGCACACCAATTTTGTATCCTGAGACTTTGCCAAAGTTGCTTATCAGCTTAAGAAGAGTTTGGGCTGAGACGATGAGGTCTTCTAAATATACAATCATGTCATCTGTAAATAGAAACAATTTTACTTCCTCTTTTCCTAATTGAATACCGTTTATTTCTTTTTCTTGCCTGATTGCTCTGGCTAAGACTGCCAATACTATATTGAATAGGAGTGGTGAGAGAGGACATCCTTGTCTAGTGCCAGATTTCAAAAGGAATGCTTCCAGTTTTTGCCCATTCAGCATGATATTGGCAGCGGGTGTATCATAAATAGCTTTTATTATTTTTTGATACATTCCATTGGTACCTAGTTTATTGAGAGTTTTTGGCATAGGCTGCTGAATTTTGTTGAAAGCCTTCTCTGCATCTATTGAGATAATCATGTGGTTTTTGTCTTTGGTTCTATTTATGGAGTGGATTATATTTATGGACTTGTGTATATTGAACCAGCCTTGCATCCCCAGGATGAAGCCTACTTGATTGTGATGGATAAGCTTTTTGATGTACTGTTGCAACTGGTTTGCCAGTATTTTATTGAAGATATTTGCTTCTATGTTCATCATGGAAATTGGCCTGAAGTTTTCTTGTTTTGTTGAGTCTCTGCCAGGTTTTGGTATAGGATGATGTTGGTCTCATAAAATGAGTTGGGAAGGATTCCCTCTTTTTGGATTGTTTGGAATAGTTTCAGAAGGAATGGTACCAGCTACTCTTTGTATGTCTGGTAGAATTTGGCTTGAACCCATCTGGACCTGGACTGTTTTTTGTTGGTAGGCTATTAATTGCTGCCTCAACTTCAGCCCTTGTTATTGGTCTATTCAGGGTTTCCACTTCTTCCTGGTTTAGTGTTGGGAGGTTGCAAGTGTCTAGGAATTTATCCATTTCTTCCAGGTTACAGGTTTATGTGCATAGAGTTGTTAGTAGTAATCTCTGATGGTAGTTTGTAATTCTTTGGGATCAGTGGTGATATCCCCTTTATCATTTGTTATTGCATCTATTTGATTCTTTTCTCTTTTCTTATTAATCTGACCAGCAGTCTATTTTGTTGATCTTTTCAAAAAACCAGCTCCTGGATTTATTGATTTTTTGAAGAGTTTTTTGTGTCTTTATCTCCTTCACGTCTGCTCTGATCTTAGTTTCTTGTCTTCTGCTAGCTTTGGGGTATTTTTTGATCTTGCTCCTCTAGCTCTTTCAATTTTGATGATAGGGTGTCGATTTTAGATCTTTCTTCACTTCTCATATGGGCATTTATTGCTATAAATTTCTCTCTAGACACTGCTTTGAATGTGTCCCAGAGATTCTGGTACATTGTGTCCTCCTTCTCATTGGTTTCAAAGACCATCTTTATTTCTGCCCTCATTTAATTGTTTACCCAGTCAACATTCAGGAGCCAGTTGTTCAGTTTCCATGAAGTTGTGCAGTTTTGAGTTAGTTTCTTAATCCTGAGTTCTAATTTGATTGCACTGTGGTCTGAGAGACTGTTTATTATGATTTCCATTCTTTTGCATTTGCTGAGGGGTGATTTACTTCCAATTATGTGTTGAGAAGAATGTATATTCTTTGGCTTTAGGGTAGAGAGTTCTGTTGATGTCTATTAGGTCCACTTATTCCAGTTTTGTATTAAAGTCTTAGATATTCTTATTGATTTTCTGTCTCGCTGATCTGTCTAATATTGACATTGGAGTGTTTAAGTCTCACACTATTATTGTGCAGGAGTCTAAGTCTCTTTGTAGGTCATTAAGAGCTTGCTTTATGTATCTGAGTGCTCCTATATTCGGTGCATATATATTTAGGATAGTTAGCTCTTCTTGCTGTATTGATCCTTTCACCATTGTATAATGCCCTTCTTTGTCTCTTTTGATATTTGTTGATTTAAAGTCCATTTTATCAGAGACTAGAATTGCAACCCCTGCTTTTTTTTTTTCTTTCCATTTGCTTGGTAGATCTTCTTCCACCACTTTGAGTCTATGCGTGTCTTTGTGTGTGAGATGGATATCCTGAATACAGCACACAGATGGGTCTTGACCTTTTACCTAGTTTGCCAGTCTGTGCCTTTTGATTGGGGCATTTAGGCCATTTACATTTAACGTTAATATTGTTATGTATGAATTTAATCCTGCCATTTTGTTACTGGTTGTTTGTTTTGCCCATTGGCTGATGCAGTTTCCTCTTTGCATTGTTGGTCTTTACCATTTGGTTCGTTTTTGCAGTGGCTGGTACTGGATGTTTTTTTCTGTTAGTACTTCCTTCAGGAGCTCTTGTAAGGCAGGTCTGGTGGCAACAAAATCTCTCAGTAATTGCTTGTCCATAAAGTATTTTATTTCTCCTTCACTTATGAAGCTTAGTTTGGCTGGATATGAAATTCTGGGCTGAAAGTTCTTTTCTTTAAGGATGTTGAATATTGGCCCTCACTGTCTTCTGGCTTGTAGGGTTTCTGCGGAGAGATCTGCTGAGTCTGATTGGCTTCCTTTGTGGGTGATCCGACCTTTCTCTCTGGCTGCCCTTAGCATATTTTCCTTCATTTCAACTCTGGTGAATCATGATTATGTGCCTTGGGGTTGCTCTTCTTGAGGAGTATCTCTGTGGGGTTCTTTGTATTTCCTATATTTGAATGTTGGCCTGCTTTGCTAGGTTGGGGAAGTTCTACTGGATAATATCCTATAGAGTGTTTCCAACTTGGATTCATTTTCCCCATCCTCTTCAGGTACACCAATCAAGCTTAGATTAGGTCTTTTCACATAATACTCAGATTTCTTGGAGGATTTGTTCATTTCTTTTTACTCTTTTTTCTCTTTTCTTGCCTTCACTTTTTATTTCATTGAGTTGATCTTCACTCTCTGATATCTTTTCCTCTGCTTGATCCATTTGGCTATTGAAACATGTGTATGCTTCATGAAGTTCTCATGCTGTGTTTTTTAGCTACATCAAGTAGTTTATGTTCATCTCTAGGCTGGTTGTTCTAGTTAGCCTTTCATCTCATCTTTTCCCAAGGTTCTTAAGTTTCTTTGCATTTGATTAGAACATGTTCTTTTAGCTCAGAGAAGTTTGTTATTACACACCTTCTGAAGCCAGCTTCTGTCACCTCATCAAAATCCTTTTCTGACCTGTTTTGTTTTCTTGCTGGTGAGTTGTTGTGATCCTTCTTGGAAGGAGAGGCATTCTGGAGTTTGATGTGTTCATCCTGTTTGCTCTGGTTTCTTCCCATCTTCTTTATCTATCCTCAATCTTTGAAGTTGGTGATTTAGGGTGGGATCTCTGAGTGGACCTCCTTTCTGTTACAGTTGGGGTTATTTCTCCTGTATGAGGCTTTTTTTTTTTTCAACGCAGGTGTCAGTGTGCCACTTGAGACAGTCTGTCCATTGTCTGCCTGCGGAAGCGCTGCTGGGCTGCCTTGGTCTCAGCCAGGCTGCTGTTCATTCTTCATCTGGTTTTGGCTTTTGCTGGTAGGATTAGCACCACCTTCCCAATGGCAAGCTTTTTTTTCCCTCTGCCACTCTCACTGTTCCCATATGGAGCTCTGTCTGATGTGTTAACTGCAAAACTCTCCCAGGAGTGGGATTCCAGTTGCTCGATCCTGTGGGGATGGGGCCTGTCTGGGCGTTTCTGCCTCCCTACTTTCAACTCTCCCTTCTGTGGGACAGACGATTCCTTCTCGAAGCTTCTTGATATTAGACCAAGTCTCTGACCTGGTCTGCCCTGACAAGGCACCAGTCTGGCTGGGGCTGCTGGCCTGGGCTGTCACCCGGGTCTGCAACTTGCGGCACTTCTCAGCCAGATGGTGTTTTCCTGGTCTGTGTGCTGCCGATGTCTCAGAGCATAGCACTGTATCTGATTTGGAAGTAATGCCCGCCCCCTGCCACCATCCTTCATGCCAGATACACTTTCCAGGTGGGGCAGTGCCCCGCCTTGCCTCGGCTTGCCCCTTTTGGGCTGCTTTCTCCACCTTTTTTTAGGTTAATGCTGCTGTTCAACCAGCCCCTTGGGAACAAACCTGGTGCCTCACTCAGAGACGCGGATATCGCTCTGGTTCTGTCTCACTGGGTGAGAGCTGCACTCCGGAGCAGCTCCCTTTCGGCCATCTTGGTCTCCCCCCTCTAGCTTATATTTTTTTAAATCTTCATTTTACCACAATGGCTACCCATATTTTCAGCTCTCCAGTGTTTCTTGAATTACCTTGATATTTTTTATTTGTTCCTTTCTTCTTAACTCTCCCTCAAACTATATCAACTTGCTGTATTACTTCTCCTCTTTACTACAAAACTTCTTACCTTTTCATCTATTCTTTAATAAGTGAAATTCTATTCTGCTGAAACTTCTAAAGCTAAATTTGGATCTTAATTGTAAAATCTCTAGTGTATTCTGCAGTAACAAATAATGCCATTAATTTTAGTGGCTTAGGACAATGTTTAATTCTTGTTCAAGGTATGCATTTATCAATGTTTATTTCTTTCTCAAAGTAGGCAGAGGTCTCTGCTCCATTTTATCCTGACCAAAGGGCTCAGACGGATGGAGCATCTATTATATGAAATAGCAGGGACATAGATATGGAGAATCATCCACCAAGTTTTAAAGGATTCCACCAGAAGTTACATACACCACTTTCACAATTCATTGGCGATAGCAAGTTACAATTCCATGCTTAACTTCAAAGAGCAGGTGAGAACACTATCTTCATGTGCCCAGGAGGTACAGAACTGACATATTGGGGAAAAACACACTAATGACAACAGCAAGCTCTTTGTAGTAGTAATCTTTCTTATCCTCTTGTGGTGTTTGCACTTGAAATCCTCAACTTGAATATGTAACACCACTCTTTCATGAACTGACTTCTACCTCTCTGGCCTCCCTTCTTTGTTAGCACAGAATTATCCATCTGCCAAACCTTTATGTATATGTGACTCACAGGATTTCATCTTTGGCCTTTTGTTCATTCTAAGCATTTTCTTAACATGTTCTCATACCCATTGATAGTTTCAACTTCTCTATCTCTCATCTAGATGTCTCTCCTATGTCCATAGAGCACCAGACTCCTATGTCCAACTACCTCCTGGGTAGAACCACTTGGATGTAGTTATTGACTAGATTTTAACAAAGCTAAACATGTACTTTTCTACATCAAACATGCTTCACCTTCTGAAACGGCACTATAGGCTTCCTAGTACCTGTGAAAGTCAAAAAACAAAACCAAACAAAAAACCTGAAAAGCATTTCGGGTTTTGACATTTCATTCAGCCCTCACATTCTTCACTGTCAATGTGTTGGAAGATCAGACTAGACTCACATTTTCTACTTCTCCACTCAAGCTATTGCAGTTCAGCTTCTACCTTCATCATTATCCTGAGAACATAGTGGTTAGGATTACCCGGGTTGGAATCACAGTGCAGCCAGCTTATACCTGTAATGTCTTGCACAATGCTCTTAACCTCCATGTACTCAGACTTCTCATCAGTAAAGTGGAGATTATAATTATGCATGCTTGCTGGGATTATTGTGGGAGTGAAATGAGTCACAGCATATTCAGCATTTGGGACTTGCCTGACACATAGTCAGTACCTATACAGCATCTGAAACTTTCCAATACCTGTCAGATAGCATTGTTTCTAAGGTGTCTAGTGACTAATTTTCAGTTCTTACATTATTTAACTTTTCCGAGACATTTGCAATTTTAAATCAGTCCCTTCTTTGGAATTTATTCTCCTCTTTTATGTTTCTGAGACCTTTTGTTTCCAATCTTCCCGTCTTCTCTCATCTCTCTAAGTCTTCTTACCTGTCTCCTTGATTTCTATTGGCAGTGTTTCTTTGGATATTTTTTTCAGACATCTTCTATTTTTACTAAATATCTTTTCTCTGAATGACAGCTTCCATTTTCATGGCTGCTACCTATATACCAATGACTTTAAACTTCTTTCTTCATCCCTGAACTCTCCTGAGCTCTGGATCTTTATGTTAACAACCCCAGTGCCTTGGCAGTTTGGGGTATACATGTGGAATTCCCCAAAAGAGTATCTTTCATTTAAAGAGAATGTTTTTTGTTTTGTTTTGTATTTTTTTTTTAGAAAAAGAGAGAAAAGGAGAAAGAAACATCAAAAGAAAGAAAAAAAGAATGAAAGAGAAAGAAAGAGGAAGAGATTTTAGAAAAAGAGAGAAAAGGAGAAAGAAAGAAACAGAAAAAGAAAGAAAAAAAAGAATGAAAGAGAGAAAGAAAGAGGGAGAGAAAGAGGGAGAGAGAATGGGATTCTTGTTTTATTGCCCAGGCTAGAATACAGTCTAAAAATGGGTATTAAAAACCTCT
>CAUYQU010054358.1:0-16384 GCA_963574635.1 Cheracebus regulus
TGTGAAGAACATGCAAGATTGTTGCATAGGTACACACATGGCAGTGTGATTTGCTGCCTTCCTCCCCATCACCTATATCCGTATCAGTCTAACAGTAGATTTCTCAGCATAAACGTTACAAACCATAAGAGATTGGGGGTCAATTTTTAGCATTCTTAAGAAAAATAAATTCCCACCAAAAGTTACATGCTGCCAAACCAAACTTCATAAATGAAGGAGAAATAAAATATTTTCCAGATAAGTAAGGGCCAAGAGAATTCATTATCCCTAAATCAGCTTTGCAAGAGATCCTTAAGGGAATTCTAGGAATAGAAACAAAAGAACCACATCTACTACCACAAAAACACACATAAGTATGAAGCCCACAGACCCTATAAAGCAAGCATAAGATAGAAACAACAAAGCAACTAGCTAAAAATTTTTCAATAGGACCCAAACCTCACATATTAACCTTTAATATAACTTGCTAATTGCTCCCACTTAGCCTTGAATGTAAATGGCTAAAGTGCTCCACTTAAAAGGCACACAGTGGAAAGCTGGATAAAATATAAGACCCATCAACCTGCTGTCTCAGAGCAAATGCTGCTATTCTTTTTTTTTTAAATTATACTTTAAGTTCTGGAATACACGCACAGAAAGTGCAGGTTTGTTACTTAGGTATCCATCTGCCATGGTGTTTTGCTACACCCATCAACCCATCACCTACATTAGGTATTTCTCCTAATGCTATCCCTCCTCTATTCCCAAGCCCTCGACAGGCTCCACTGTGTGATGTTCCCTTCCCTGTGTCCATGTGTTCTCATTGTTCAGCTCCCACTTATGAGTGAGAACATGTGGTGTTTGGTTTTCTGTTTCTGTGTTAGTTTGCTGAGAATGATGGTTTCTGGCTTCATCCATGTCCCTGCAAAGGACATGAATTCATCCTTTTGTACAGCTGCAGAGTACTCCATGGTGTATATGTGCCAAATTTTCTTTATTCAGTCTATCATTGATGGGTATTTGGATTGGTTCTAGGTCTTTGCTATTCTGAACAGTGCTGCAATAAACATATGTGTGCATGTGTCTTTATAGTAGAATAATTTATAAACCTTTGGGTATATACCCAGTAATGAGATTTCTGGGTCAAATGGTATTTCTGGTTCCAGATCCTTGAGGAATTGCCACACTGTCTTCCAAAATGGTTGAACTAATTTACACACCCACCAATAGTTTAAAAGCATTCCTATTTTTCCATATCCTCTCCAGCATCTGTTGTTTCCTGACTTTTTAATGATTGCCATTCTAACTGGAGTAAGGTGGTATGTCACTGTGGTTTGATTTGCATTTCTCTAATGACCCGGGATGATGAGTTTTTTCATATGTTTCTTTGCTGTATAAACGTCTTCTTTTGAGAAGTGTCTGTTCATATCCCTCACTTATTTTTTGATGGGGTTGTTTTTTTCTTTTAAATTTGTTTAAGTTCTTTATAGATTCTGGATATTAGCCCTTTGTCAGATGGGTAGATTGCAAAAATTTTCTACCATTCTGTAGGTTGCATATTCATTCTGATGACAGTTTCTTTTGCTGTGCAGAAGCTCTTTCATTTAAGTAGATCCCATATGTCAATTTTGGCGTTTCTTGCCATTGCTTTTGGTGTTTTCATGAAGTCTTTGCTCATGCCTATGTGCTGCATGGTATTGCCTAGGTTTTCTTTTAGGGTTTTTATGGTTTTAGGTCTTACATTCGAGGCTTTAATCCATCTTAAGTTAAAAAAAAAACTTTGCTGAAACAAGACAAAGATGCCCACTCTCACCAGTCCTATTCAACATAGGATTGGAAGTGCTAGCCAGAGAAATCAAGCAAGAAAAAGAAATAAAAAGAATTCAAATAGGATAAGAGAAAGTCAAACAATCTCTCTTCACTAATTCTATACTTTGAAAACCGTAAGGATTCTGCCAAAAGACTCTTAGAACTGACAAACAATTTTAGCAATGTTTCAGGATAAAACAATCAATATACAAAAATAAGTAACATTTCTATACAGCAATAACAATTGGTATAGTTTGTATTTTTATCCCCACACATTTCTCATGTTGAATTGTAATCCCCAGTATTAGAGGTGAAGCCTCATAGGAGGTAATTGAATCATGGGAGTGAAGTTTTCATAAATGGTTGAGCATCATCTCCTTGGAACTGTCCTCATAATAGTGAGTGAGTTATTGTGAAATGTGATGATCTAAAAATCACCTCAACCTCCCTTCCTTTCTTTCACTTACTTTCACTTTACTGTCTGCTATGATTAAAAGCTCTCTAAATCCTCCCCAGAAGTCAAGCAGATGCTAGCACCACACTTCCTGTAAAGCCTAAAAAACTGTGAGCCAATTAAACCTCCCTCTTTTAAAAAATAAATTACTGAGTTTCAGGTATTTTTTTATAGCAATGCGAGAATGGCCTAATACAGAAAATTGGTATCAAGGAGTGGGACATTGCTATAAAAATGCCTGAAAATGTGGAAGTGACTTTGGAACTGAGTAATAGGCATAAGCTGGAACGGTTTGGAGGGCTCAGAATAAGATGGGAAGATAAGGGAAAGTTGGAACTACTTAAATACTGGTTAAATGGGTGTGACCAAAATGCTGATTAGTGATGTGGGCAGTGTTCAGGCTGATGAGGTCTCAGACGGAAATGAGGAACTTATTGGAAATTGGAGCAAAGGTCATAATTGTTATGCTTTAGCAGAGAACTTGGATGCATTTTTTTCATACTCTAGGGATCTGTGGAGGTTTGAACTTGAGAATGATGACTTAGGGTATGTGGCAGAAGAAAGTTGTAAGCAACAAAGCATTCAAGATGTAGTCTGGCTGCTTCTGAGAGCCTATGCTCACCTGTGGGAGCAAAGTAAAGACTTAAAGTTGGACTTCACCTTTAAAAGCGAAGCAAAGCACAAACGTTTGAAAAATTGCAGCCTGGCAGTATGCCAGAGAAAGAAAAAGCTTTTTGGAGAGAGGAATTTAAGCAGGCTATGAGACAACCATTTGCCAGAAAGATTTGCATAACTAAAATGGAGCCAAGTTCTGATATTCAAGAAATTGCAAAAAAGGGGCCTTGGAGACATTTCAGAGATCTTCACAGCAGCCCTTTCCAACACAAGCCTTGAGGCCTAGGAGGACTGATTGGTTTTGTGCCAAGCCCATGGCCCCACTGCTCTAAATAGCTTCAGGACACTGCTTCCTGTATCTGGGTTGCTCTGGTTCCAGGCTAGGTTCAAAGTACCCCAGATACTGCTTGTTTTGCTGTGCTAGAGAATACATGTTAGCATACATAGGCTTGGTGGCTCCTATATTGTGTTAAGCCTGTGGGTGCACAGAGTGCAATATTGATTGAGGTTTGATCCTCTTTGCCTAGATTTCAAAAGATGTCTAGAAAAGACTGGGTACCCAGGAAGAAGCCTGCTGTAGGGGCAGAGTGCTCACAGAGAACTTCAACTAGGTGAGTGCCAAGGTGAAATGTGGAGTTGGAGCTCCCACACAGTCCCCACTAAGGTACTGCATAGTGGAGCTGTGAGAAGGGGGCCACTGTCCTCCGCACCAGAGAATGGTAGATTCACCAGCCTCTTGCACTCTGCATATGGAAAAGTTGCAAACTATCAACACCAACATGTGAGAGTAGCCTGGAGGACTGAACACTGCGGTGGGCCCTAGAGGTGAGACTTGGTGTCAAAGGAGATTATTTTGGAGCTTTATGATTTAATAACTGCCCTACTGGGTTTCAAATTTGCATGGGCCTGTAATGCCTTTCTTTCAATTGATTTCTCCCTTTAGAAATGAGAATGTTTATTCAATTCCTATACCCCCATTTATATATTGGAAATAAATAACTTGTTTTAATTTCGCAGGCTCATAGACGGAAGGAATTCATTTCCAGATAAGACTTTAATTTTGATACTTGGGACTTTTGAGTTAATACTGGAATGCGTTAAGATTTTGTGGGCACTATTGAAAAGGGATTACTGTATTTAGAAACATGAGATGGACATGAGATTTGGAAGTGGACTGGAGCAGAATGATATAGTTTATATATTTGCCCCTGCCCAAATCTCCTGTTGAACTGTAATCTCCAGTATTGGAGGTGGGGGCCTGGTGGAAGGTGATTGGATCATGGGGATGGAGTTTGCATGAAAGGTTACGCACCATCCCCTTGATGCTGTCCTCCCAATAGTTAATGAATTCTCATGAGATCTGGTCATTTAAAAGAGTGTGGTACTTCCTCCTACTTCTCTCTCTTTTTCACATGTTCCTGTTTCACTTTCAGAGATCATTGAAAGCTCCCTGAGGCTTCCCCACAAGCCAAGCAGATGCTAGTACCATGCTTCCTGAAAAACCTGAAGAACTGTGAGCCAATTAATCCTCTTTGCTTTATAAATTATCCAGTCTCAGGTATTTCTTTGTAGCAATTCAAAAGCAGCCTAACACAATGTTTGAACTGAGAGCCAAATCAAGAACACCATCCCATTTTCAATAGCCACAAATAAAAATATGTTAAGAATATATCTAAGCAAGGCAGTAGAAGATCTCTTTAAGGATAAGTACAAAACACTGCTAAAAGAAATCATAGATGACACAAGCAAATAGAAAAACATGCCATGCTCATAGTTTGGAAAAATTAATTTCACTAAAACTCACCACGATGTCCAAAGCAATCCACAGATCAATGGTATTCCATTAAACTACCAATGTCACTTTGCATAGAAATGGAAAAAAAAGCATAGTAAAATTCATATGGACCAAAAATGAGGCTGAATAACTAAAGTAATCCTAAGCAAAAGAACAGAACCAGAGGAATCTTGTTACATTACTTAACTTCAAACTATACTTTAAGGTGACAGCAACCACATAGCATGGTACTGGTACAAAAACAGACCCATAGGCCAGTGGAACATAATAGAGTATCTATAGGACTCTAATCTACAAAGTGAACACAAACAAGCAATAAGGTAAGAAAAATGACCTATTATTCAAAAAATGTTGGTGGGATAGCTGGTGAGTCATAGGCTGAAAAATAAAACTGGACCTATACCTTTCACCATATACAAATTAACTCAAGATGGATTAAAGATTTATTAGTAAATGTAGGACCTCAAACTATAAAAATCCTAAGAAAATACCCAGGAAACACCATTCTGGCCTTGGAAAAGAATTTATGACCAAGTTTTCAAAAGAATTGCAAAAAAAAAAAACAAAAAACCCATAAGTCTCACCTAATTAAACATCAGAGCCTCTGCACAGCAAAATAAACTTGCAACAGAGTAAACAGACAACATACAGAATGGGAAAAATACTTATAAACTATACATTCGATAAAGGTCTAAAATCCAGAAGCTATAAGGAACTTAACTAAATAAGCAAAAAACAAATAACTCATTAAAAGTGGCAAAATACATAAACAGACACTTCTTAAAAGAAGACATACATGTGGCCAATAAACATAAAAAATGTTCCACGTTACTAATCACCAAAGAAATGCAAATCAAAACTACAATGAGATATTATCTCACACAAGTCAGAATGATTATTATTAAAATGTCAAAAAACGACAGATGTTGGCAAGGCTTATACACTGTTGGTGGGAGTGTAAATTAGTTCAGCCACTGTAGAAAGCAGTTTGGAGATTTCTCAAAGAACCTGTAACTGCCATATAATCCAGCAATCCCATTACTGGGTGTGTAACCAAAAGAAAACAAATTGTTACACCCAAAGACACAGGCAATTGCATGTTTATCACAGTACTATTCACAACAGCAAAGACATGGAATACATCTAGGTACCCATCCATAGTGGCTTGAATAAAGAAAATGTGCTACATATGCAGCATGGAATACTACATAGCTATATAAAAGAAAATCATGTCCTTGGCAGCAACCTGGGTGCAGCTGAAGGCCATTATTCTAAGCAAATTAACATAGGAATAGAAAACAAATTACCAGGTGTTCTCATTTATAAGTGGAAACTAATTTTGGGTCCTCATGAACATAAAAATGGCAATAGTAGACCCTGGAGCCTACTATGGGGTGAGGAATGGAGTGGGGTAAAGTTTGAAAAACTTAAGCATAGTACCCAACCAGTTTTTCAAACTATAGATATGATTTTTCAAATATTTAATTGTGTAGAGCAATACTCAAAACAAATAATTGTGTTTTTAAATGCAAATACAGTGGATTTCTTTCTCTTTCTTTTTCTTTCTTTCTTTTTTTTTTTTTAGACAGAGTCTCGCTCTGTCACCCAGGTTGGAGTATAGCGTCGTGGTCTTGGCAACTTCTACCTCCTGAGTTCAAGTGATTCTCCTGCCTCAGCCTCTTGAATAGCTGGGATGACAGGCAAGCATCACTGCACCTGGCTAATTTTTTGTGTTTTTAGTAGAGACAAGGTTTCACCATGTTGGCCAGGCTGGTCTTGAACTCCTGACTTCAGATGATCCGCCCACCTGGGCCTCCAAATGTTACTAGATTACAGTCCTGAGCCACTGTACCTGGCCTGATTCTTAAACAATACAGGTTTGAACTGTGTAGGTTTAATTATACGTGGATTTTCTTTTGTCTTTGCCACCGTGAGACAGCAAGAACAACCCCTCACCTTGCTTTTTCTCTCTTACTTAGTCAGTATAAAGATGACAAAGGAAGGCCTTTATAACGATCCTATTCACTTAATGATCAGTAAATATATTTGTCTTCTTCATGGTTTTCTTAATAACATTTTCTTTTCTCTAGCTTCCTTTTTGCAAGAATGCAATATGTAATGAATAATATAAAAAGTGTGCTAATTGACTAAGTTTTTGGTAAGGCTTTCAGTCAACAGTAATGATTAGTAGGTTTTTTGAGGAGTCCAAAGATTTTTGACTTTGCATGGTGTTGGTGCCCCTAAGATCCATGTTGCTCAAGGGTCAATTGTAAAATACTTTCGGTGAAATTTGTTTTGCCTGCTACTTTATGAGGTTAATCTGTCCTTATAAGTATCAAAATTCAAGATTATGAGGTTGTTATTTGTAAGACATAATGATAGAATTTTCTTAACTGTATCTGTTTGTCTTTAATTGTATAATACGCTACTCAGTTTATTATTTATGCAGTGTTAGAAAATACAGATTATTTTACATAAAGTCAGTATATTATTGTCAGAAAGTGTTTCAATTGTGGAATTAAACTACATTTTCTAATGTATGTATAGAATACTAGAAAGCACTTAGAGAGAAATACATAATGGAAACCACTCCCTGCTATCTGTAATTCCAAAAGGGTGAAGGGTATAATGAGGCACGTCTGGCTCCCTCTTCCCACAGTGGCCTGACTAGTTTTCAGATTAATTTTGCAATGCTCTTGGCTAACAGAAGAGGTCCATTTAGATGGCTGGGGATATTGGAATTTTATTTTTGGTTTACAATTAGAAGCTAAAACTTTGGGATACTGTTTAGTAAATGGCAGCATGAGTGACTTAAATAAACAAAAAATAGCTTCCAAAATGTGCCTAATATTAATCAAAAAAGTAAATTTGTCATTGGAAAATTTGGTTACATTTCAATTAGCCTTTGAAAACAACTATCACAAATTACTAGTTTGAATTATTATTACTATTTTATCATCTACTACTACATGAAATCCAAGCTCCTTCTAACAAAGGGACTTAACTCCACATTACTACTGCTTTTGATGAACCTGATGAGTATTACACACTGCAAAAATAGAATTTGAGAAATATTACCATGAGTTAATCTGTAATCTGATAAAGAGGCATAAACGTTACTGCATCTGCTTAAGTAACAGGAAATATGGATGAAATACATCAAATTCTGCCCTAAGACTTTCTATTGCTTTCACAAAAGATTTCAGTTTAGCTACTCTGATATTAAAGTGTGAAACAAATTCGGACATATGCATGTGTTTATCTTACATTAAAATGATATTTATACTAAAAGATTTTCAGTTTATATTTTTGGAAATTGGATAGAAAAGTATTTATTGAGAAGTAATATGACTTTAGTGGTTCCCCGTATTCATGTATCTGTGCAGTTCCTTCCCATTAAATCTTAGCTGGACCACGACCTTCTTTAATACAAGGCAGAAGAATCACAGGTGCACCCATTCAGGATCTAAGCTTCAAGGAAGCTGGTTAGATTATAGCTTTTGTGCTCTGGTGAATTCTAACCACCACGTAATAAGTCTGACTATCCCAAGGCCCCATGCTCCATGCTATGGGCAGTCCAGCTTGCCCAACTGGAAACATCATAAAAAAAGATAACCAAAATTTGTAAACAGCAATTTCAGCTGAGTCCTTAGTTGGCACCCTGCACTAACATTTCAGAAATGTGAGAGAGGCCACATTAGAGGTGGACTGACCACCTCAGTGAAGTTAACCTGTTGATGCCTTGTGGTACACAGCTATTGATGTCCAACTTGCAAAATTGGAAAGAAACAAATTAAAGGTTGCACTTTACCCACTAAGTTTTATAAACCAAAAATAAAGCTTCAAGTCCCCCAACCAACTGAGTGGATGGACTCCTCCTCTCAGCTGGGGACATTCCAGAGTTAACCTGAAAAACTAGTTCAGATCATGATGGGAAAAGGGAGATTGGGAAGGCCTCATTATACTCTCTGCCTTTCAGAATTAATGAACAACTAACCAGCTTTAACTTTAAAACAGAGACCTTAAGACTGGTGAAACAGACTCTTTGTAGCAATAAGATACCAAAATAACAGATAGTTGACCCTGAAATAAGTCAACATATTTTACCTCAAAATATATTTTTGACTTATTTTGAAATAACCCTGCAAAGCTGTCTCTTGTGGGGGAAATTCATATTCTGTAAATATTATTCTTCCCTTTCTACATATTTTCCTGATCCAGAAGAGAATTAGTCATGAGTCTGGTACCTTTTTAAGTCTGGTATAAAGCATTTACAATGTTTGGAGGCTTCATCTGCATGATAAACAAACAAAAAACAACCTGGATCTCTACAAGCCTATAACTTACCCCCAAACACTTCTTTCTATTCATTATAGGGCTTTAGATAATAACAATTCTTTCAATCGTCAATCAGAAAATCTTTGAATCCACCTATGATCTCAAGCCCCACTTCAAGTTATCCTGCCTTTCCAGAATGAACCAATGTACATCTTACATGTATTGATTGATGGTTTATGCCTCCCTGAAATGTATAAAACCAAGCTGTCACCCAATCATCCTGGACACATGTACTCAGGATCTCCTGGGCCTATGTAACAAGTCATAGTCCTCATATTTGGCTCAGAATAAATCTCTTCAAATATTTTACAGACTTTGACTCTTTTCATTAACAGTTTTGAAATATTTTCTTATGCAGCATTAGATAACTAAAAGACTATTCTGTATTAATGTATTTTAATTATCATGCTATGACTGCTAGATCTACTGTGATTTTTTTGGAATGTATTTGAAAAGTACATTTGTGAAATTCTCAAGTAGTGAGGTGAAGTGTATTTTGTTATTACACCTTGCTGTGAGATTTATGTATAATCACAACTTTAAATGTATATAGTAATAGATAATTGTACGAATAGAACACTGAAGTAAGAGCTTGCTTCTTTAATTATCAGTTTGATACACAGCATAATTAACTAAATGGTAGCAGTAAAATTACATAGTCATATAATAATTCATTTTGCATTCATGCACCATGTCCAATTTTTTCTGTGTTAAACTTTAACCTGTGTATTACCATTCACATTATTAATTTGTACAAACAGATGCTCATTTTACTTTATTTCTTAATTACATGAGGGATCTGGCATGATTATTATGCAGCTACCTAAATTAGGTATAGCTTCAGAATATTGTTCATGAAAAGGAACAAAATATCCACTCAAAAGATTTTAAAATATTAATACTTGAAAATAAATATATCAAAATAGATGATCAAATTGTACCAGTATTAAAATGTAAATTATAGCATATATTCCTATAAAATACTGGAGAAATTAAAAGAATAGTAAGAACTAAAGAACTGTTTATAATGCTTATATAACCACTTGAAGGACATATTTGTGCGGGGTGTTATAAGAGACATTGTAATCAGCCAAGTGTTCCCTAATGACCAATCTGTCCTGTTTTGAATGTGGATGTACTGATGAATAGATTATCTGATCACATAAATTATCTACTTCCTTTAGACTTTAAAGAACTAAGTTTGTAAAGATGAACAGAAAACATGATTTTTCTGATCTATATAGTTTTTATTCATGTGTATTCATACAGCAATTAACTGCCATGTAAGTAGCTGAGTCCCAAAAAACAGTTTATAAAAATAAATTATGGTGACATTATTTTATGCTTTATATGATTAAAAAACAGAACCCTATTCTAAAATGTGTAACATTTCACTTATTCAAATAGGCTAATAGGTTAGTATTGCTCAGACTACATCTTCTTTTCTGATAATGGTCTAACTTCCTATGCAAAATGGTTTAGTAACCCAAATGTTTTGGTCTAACATTTAAGTGAGTTAATGTTATATAAACAGATATAGTCACTCAAACCATTTCTATTCCCTTTTAATATCCTTTATTTTACTTAAATAATATTTAGAACATAAATGAGGCATACTTAACAGAGAATGTTACAGTACAGTGATGGCCATATGCATCAGGTTTACATGTGTTTGCCTTATTAATCTTATTTTACTTTTTCCAATGTTACAAAGTGTTTGCTTCATTTTGTATGTTGCCTCTTCCGTTCATAATTATTTAACCTATAGTCCTCAGTACTCTATTTGAAGAAACTGGAACTAATAATAATTTTGATTCATAGTACAAATAAATTTCTAGGATCATAATTAAGAAACTATCCTAATTTTTACTTGACATATCTAACTCTACAGAGATTTTGTTGATTGTAGTAAAAATAACTTCTTTTTTTAATTTCCTTAATTTCTGGCGGTTTCTATTTAGAGACTGGTACTGTTAAAAACTGTCACTAAGGCTCTATTATGGTTCTGCTGGGGGTTTAATTTATTAGATTTAGACCTAACCTTATCAAACGAGCTTCTAACTAACGATTATACTCTAAAGACCACTTTTACACTAATTGGCTTTCCCTGTTTAATTGTTTTACAAAATTGATAATTTAGTAGAAATATAATAAGCCTTTAATATTTTAGATAATTTGGTTCCTTTGTGGTCTTTAGAGGGTTCTCACTTAATAGAAAATTGGAATGCACATTGTAAAATTTAGGTCTTGCTTTCAGCACATGATTTGTAAAGGATGTATGATAGTATAAAGAAGGTTTTAATAATGCTGTGATTCTGCCACAGATGTTGGAAAATTTATACATAGAATACCATATATTTTCTTCTAAATTTTGAATTATATATGAATATAAACTAATTTTGGGGGTGGCTGTCAAGTAATAATTCAATTTTCAGAAGACTCTTTTATAATTCTTGTTTTTTAATCAAGACAAATATCTACTTTGATTTTTTGCTTCAGTAAATTAAATTTTAGTGTCAGTATTTACCCAATTTAACTTAGTGTTACTCGAGCAAACCCAGTTTCTCATTTACAGAATAATGCATTCTACTGGACACACAAATATAAGTTTAAAGATTCGTGAGTTACTTTAATATATTTATTGATATTACTTATTTTTTAGCCTTGATGAAAACTGGCTCTGAATGATTTCCTAACACTTGCTAACCAAGGTTTAGCATATGCTAGAAAACTATTTATTGTATTGTTTTATAACAGTTCTCATGTCTTTACCTCCATCAGAATATGAGCTTCATAAGGACAACAAGCCTGTACTACTTTAGCAAGAAATGCCCCAGGGTTCTCTACCAAATGCCTACCAATGAAACAAACTACTTTTCCAGGAGGGGTTTGGAATGGAAAACCAAAAATAGAACAACTGGGCAATGTGAGGTATGGTAAATATGTCATGACTATGTTTTATTAGAATAGAAATTTTAAAGAATGATCCTCCTACCATCTTATAGAGTAACCACCACCAAGATGTGCCATGCTGTTTATGAAATAAAGGCTGTTTGTTAAATGATTAATGGAAGGAAAGAATTTAGGATATTCAGGTGGGGGGAAAGAGAAGAGAGAGGATTAGGACAAATACCTATTGCATATGGGGCTGAAAACCTAGATGAAAGGTTGACAGGTGCAGCAAACCACCATGGCACATGTATACCTATGTAATAAACCTGCACATTGGCACACATATCCCAGAACTTAAAATAAATAAATAAATAAATAAATAAATAAGAATTTAAGGTGTTCACCCTTTTCTATTTTCTTAGTGAAATGCAAAAAAAATTATCTTTGCTTTTTGTTGGGGAGACAGGGGTAGTTCCTGCATTAATATTTCCTGTGGTTCGATGTATGTGTATGAAAGGTAAATTTTGGACTTGCTGATAAAATTCAGTAGCCTTTACAATCATACTTTGAATTTGTTTAAAGCACCTATCAATACTAACATGTTATTCAAAACTTCTGAAAGATAGCAATACTTGATAGGATCAAATCAGAGATTAAATGTACTGACTTTTTGTGTTTGTTTGTTTGAGACAGGGTCTCACTCCGTTGCCCAGGCTGGTTTAGTGGCAAGATCATAGATCATCGCAGTCTTAACCTCCCTGGGCTAAGATGATCCTCCTGCCTCAGCCTCCCAAGTAGCTGGGACTACAGGCATGCACCACCACACCTAGATAATTTTATAATTTTAAAAATAGAGATGGGGTTTCCCCATGTTGCCCAGGCTGGTCTCAAACTCCTGGGCTCAAATGATCCACCTGCTTCAGACTCTCAAAGTGCTGAGATTACAGGCATGAGCCACCATGCGCAGCCTGAATTTTTAAAATAAAATTGTTGTGCTATATTATCTTAATGTCAATTTTTGTTCTTTACAGAAGTCCCCCAAAATTTAAACATGAATTTTCTTTCTTTAGTGTCTCTACATACACTGTTCTGAATAGCAAACGTAGACTCCAGATACTTTAAAGTAGCTCCAAATTTCTGAAAAACCAATATGGAGAATTGTAACTAACAAAGCTGTAGATATGATTTAGATGTAGTTTACAATATTGTACAGCATGTTCCTAGGGTACATCCCCCAAGATACACCATCTAATCTCAAATCCCAGCAAATGCCATCAATAAAGTAGGAAAGGAAGTTAATTACAGGCTCCTATTCAGCATCCCTCGGCCACTGGTGGCCTATTATAATAAATCATTCTTCAAATTGAGAAGAGATTGACAGAAACTTTATAAACTTTTCACTCCCTATGTCCTCCCAATGTAATAAGTGCCTGCTGTACACTCGGAAAGTGATTAAATATCAATTTCACAGAAACCTGGGAATAGTATTTAAAAGACTAATGAGACACTATTTTTACTGCTTAGGTACTGTGACTTCCCCATGAGTCAGAAGAACCTCTGTCATTCTAATTAGTCATCATTTGGCCAGTTTCTCTCTTTTTTTCTTCTTCTTCTTTCTCTTCCTTAAAGGTCCTTAATTGGGTTATTTAAGAATTTTAAACTTGATAGCTCACAGGGAGGAATGTTCTCTTATAAGATTAATATAATTACTATGTCACAATTTTTAAATTTTTTACACCAAAAGTAACACCAATTTTATTTGAATAAAAATTCATTTGTAATAGATCTATTTCCACCTAATCTTATTGCCAATATAATACTTGCTTTATTAAAAAATTAACTTTTTGAAAGAACCTGAAAAGGGTCTCCGACCAAAATTATGACTGTACCCTTATATTTGATATGCATCTAAAATTATTCTAATGATTCTATTTGAGTAAAAGAAACACAGTCTATATCCTATACTATCAAGTGGAGTAGAACTGGTTCCTTAAAAGTAGAAGCAGACAAATTCTTTCTCCAACATTAAAATGAATAGGCTACTTATAATAGTTAAAGAGTTCTAATTTCAGAAGAATTTGAAGAACTATATTTTTTTCTCTAAGCTTAGATATATTATGATCATTTTAAAGACAGCCAGAGAGCCAAGAGTAATGTTTTCATGAACAAGTAGATTTCTATATGCCTCAAAAGATATAACTATCTTTACTCATAAATCTTTTTAAAATAATTCTTGAATTTCTGGAGTAAAATACATTATAGAATTATTTAACTTCAGAGGTAGAAAAAAATAAAACAGTAATTTACTTCATTCTCCCATTCAATGCTTTATAGCCTCTATGATGACCTCAAAATGTTAGAACTACACTTTGCTTCTCCTCCAGTTTTTTAGCAGATTTTGAGACCCAAGTAGAAACTGACATTTATCTTTGCCACAGTTCTTGTTAGATACGGCCCATCAATCCAATTTGCAAAAGTGCTTTTTAGCTTTTGCTTACAGACTTGTATCAACTTAAACATATTTGAGGATGCCACTAATGTCTCTGCCAAGTCTTTGACAAAAACTGAAGAGGATAATGCTATAACACTGACCCATTCATAAAATGAAATATCTGATTAACTTGAGTATTTTCTTCCAACTTCACATTTTCCAATTTTTTCACAAGTTTTTATGAGAAGCTTTAAAAAATACTTTGTGAAAAAACAATCTAGAAATACCTAGAAATTTAGAAAGGCCTCTCACATTCCAGTAACTCCAATTAAAAGAAAAATGAGGTCTGATACCAGTGATTTTTTGTGAATTGTTTAAAAGTTGGTACATTTCTCTGTTTCCCTTTCTGTGGCTTTTTCTCTCCATTCTTCACATCTACTCAACATAAGCATAGGCCAACAATATTATCTGTAAATGTCTCTGTGCTGTCTTATAAGAATCACTCAGGTAATAAAAGACACTAGTTCCTTCACAGGCGCTAAGTTCTCTTGCAATCACCTCAGCACCAACAATTACCTCAATCTTACTTCTTTTCAAAGTTAACTCTAAATTTTAAAAATATACACCAAGAGAATAAATGAATCATGATTTCCTTTTGTACAATATAAAACTAAATACTCAGTGAAGGAAATATAACAAAAAAAAAACCTTAAAAAATTGTAAAGATGAACTAAAAAAACTGAACTACAAACACACTTCTTTGCTATATATTTAAATTTTGCAGGTTTTTGAAGTTATTGTTTTTCAAATAAAGTTATTGGTAATCGTTCTATTAGATATAAACAAAAATGACAGGTAAAAGCTATGTTACTTTTAAAAAATAGCAAAATCAGAATACACACACATACACACATGCAAATGTATATATACCTCCTGGATATGTAAATAAATTGGATCATATACTAGGCATCTTTTTTTCAGTGCTTTGGATTATAGAACATACCAGTCCTATTACAAAACACCCTGGTGAAGATATCACATTCGTCTGAGAAATCTATTTTGAGACTTTCCCTTTTGGTTACTGCTAATTACTGAGATATTCTTCTCTGAATTGGGCCATTTGGAAAGATGTATGCAAAACACACACATTTTACCAACTCATGAGATTTGGTGCAGCTGCTGTATTTTCTTAAATCTACCTCATGAGAATCAGCAGCTTAAGTAAGATGTCTTGTGACATATATTTTTTTTACTATAACTTTTTGTTTGTTTTCATATCACCCATAGGTGACTAGAATAATCTACTATGTTGAAAATTGAGATGTCGAACTATATTTCACAAACCAAATCATTTTTTCCCTTGAGCAATCTGATATTATAATTACATAAAAATAGACAAAAGTTTCACGTTTAATCAGGTCAGAACTACTGTAAAATGTCTCTGCATTTTAAGTCGGAGACACTAAAGTTAAACAGGTCTTTGGTGAACTTACTTCCCAGTTTTCCATGGTACTGATTCTGATCCTTAAGTATGTGATCACAATTATTTTTAAAAAATCTTGAAAACTCCAGCACTTAGTTTTAGTTGTCAAAGTACTATGCTCTTCATCTGAATTCAATTCAAAATGAAGATATAAAATATATTTACAAAGACGGTATGAAAAATCAAATGATAATGACCTAAGTATGATCATGATTTTTAATAAAAATCTTCTCTCTACTGCATCTATAATTTTAACCATCTTTTCTTTCTTAAATTAAAGAATGTTATGAACTTTTCCAGGTATTCAGGTTTTTAGAGTTTCCCCACATATAGATTCAATTAATTGCATCAAATTTGCTTTATTGAGTACTGCGTAAGAGAATGCTTGCATTCATACTGTTCTTCTGAATCTAGAGGATAAACTAGAGGATTTAATAAGGGAACTGTAAACTACAAGATTTAATAAGGGAACTGTTTCAGTAGAAGAAAACTTACAGCTTTTTTTTTTTTTTTTTTTTTTTTTTTTTGGTTTTTTGTTTTGTGGTTAATTTTTATATAAAAAAATTGTTTAATATGTAAACACGTGGG
>CAUYQU010054360.1:0-18846 GCA_963574635.1 Cheracebus regulus
TCTCATTGTTCAACACCCACTTATGAGTGAGAACGTGCGGTGTTAGGCTTTCTGTTCTTGTGTCAGTTTGCTGAGAACTATGGTTTCCAGCTTCATTCATGTCCCTGCAAAGGACACAAACACATCCTTTTTGATGGCTGCATAGTATTCCATGGTATATATGTGCCACATATATATTCATATCTATTCACTGGTTCTGATTTGCAGGTGCCCGAGCCCTGAGTGGCCTGTGGAGCGACTTGCTCACCCTGAGGAATGTCTGTCCTTCCTGAGCCCCTCCTGCCTGACCCCCTGCCTTCCTTCGCCTTGCTGTTTCCTCCCTTTCACCTCCCTGCCTCCTTTGCTTTCTTCCTTCCCTTCCTTTCTGTCCTCTCCTCCTTTTCTTCTTTCTTTTTTCCTTCAACATTAAAGCATCAGAGGACACATTTCGGTTTCCGTTCCTGATGCAGCACTCAACTGATGTTAAGAAGTGGTCACAGCGCAGCTGCAAGGGGATGCGACCAAGCCTGAGGCTGGACCCCTTTGCATATGTCGCGCTGTGATGTGATTATTTCTGACACACCTGGACCCACAGTTAGTCTCTAAGCTTCTATGGCGCATTCCATCTGTGTCCCATGTGTCAGGTTCCCAGGCTGCACAAGAAAACACCATGGAGCAAACACATCAGCGAACAGCACAGACAGTTGATTTCCAAATTCCTTTTTCAGAGAAACACTTTTCCCAAAGGAGTCCCAGCCATTTCCTGCCCCTCCAGCCCCTCAGCCCTTGAAGCTTGACTGCGAAGCCGAGGCAAGTGAATGCAGTTTGCAAACCTCCGGTAGATGTGTGAGGCCTAGCGGGGACTCCCTCACTGTAAGCCCACAGGGGCCAGTGACTGCCCAAGAATGAATGGAATATTACGCAGTTCTGTCGAAACAAATCTGGAACAAACCAATCGGGCTGAAAATAATCTAGTTAGCACACCAACTTGGTCAAAACAATAATTTGGTTTAAAGGAATATTCATGACTCTGATTTTAAGTGTTTTTTTTGGGGGGGGGGGTGTTTAGCTTGTCTGCTGTTACTCACCCTATCCTTTTTTTTTTTGCATATATCCTAGTTTATTTTCAGCCAGTTTTCAAGGGTTGACTAATGATGTTTAGAAATTAGTTGAAGGCTGGGCACAGTAGCTCACGCCAGTAATCCTAGCACTTTGGGAGGCCGAGGCAGGCAGATCATGAGGCCAGGAGATCGAGACCATCCTGGCTAACATGATGAAACCCTGTCTCTACTAAAAATACAAAAGGTTAGCTGGGCGTGGTGGTGCACACCTGTGGTCCCAGCTACTCGGGGGGCTGAGGCAAGACAGGAAGGAAGGAAGGGAGGGAGGGAGGGAGGAGGGAGAGAAAGAAAAAGAAAGACAGACAGAAAGAAAGTAGTTGAAACAACTTGAATTGTTTTTCTTGATATAAAAACAATGATACATCCTTGCTACACAAAGTCAGAAATTATGTTACAGAAATGAAACAGCTGTGATGTCCAGAGCTGGCCAGGGTGCCCCATTAATAAATGCAGATGCTCGTTTTGCAGTCCCCGCTCATGAGGCCCACTCCTGTCTTGCAGTCTTGTGATCTCTGTGACAAATGTGTGTCAACAGTTGTCAACTAGTGTCACTGTCTCGGGGAAGCCTTTCCCTGCCACTCAGGTGGGACGGGGCCCTTATCAGATGGCTACGCAGAAAGTGACACTACTTGCCCTGGCATTTCCCGGCTCTGCGGGGCTTCTGCTTCGGAAGCCTCTCCTCCTCCTAGGTGTCCTTTGCAGGCTCCCTGTCCTCCATCTGGTTACTAAAAATTAGATTTCCTCAAGGCTGAGTCCAGGACCCTTTTTCTTCCCAGTGTGCACTCTCCCTGGGTGAACGTCTCCATCCCCACAGCTGCATTGACCTTTGAGGCACCATGGAGTCCTGTCTTTGTATCTCCAGCTCTCATCTGAGCTCCTGCCGGCTCGATGTCCTGGAGCCAGCTCCGACTTGATGTTCCTCTGCCTCCAGACTGCTCCTCGTTCAGCTCTGCCCGCTCCAGTGAAGAATCACCATCTATGCAGTTCTGTGAGCAAGACACCCACGGCCATGCCTGCCACACCCAAACCCTCACTCCCAAATCCAGTCCATCAGCAGGTCCTGGCAGTTCTAATTCCTAAGTGTGTCTCTAACCAGCCACTTCTCACAACCTCCTAGCCCAGTCTAAGCCAAGCTCACCTGCTCCCAGGTTTCCACAGTGACTTCCTGATAGGTCAGCTGCCCTCGTCCACCCACCCTGGATGCCGCCATTTCATTAAGGTTGCAGCCAGAGTAGTGTTTTCAATATGCAAGTAGAATGCCATCATGTTCCTCCTTAAAAGATTTCTCATTCATTTCAGGAGAAGAATAAATTCTTCAACGTGGGCCGGGTGCTCCTGCCTGTAATCCCAGCTCCTTGGGAGGCTGAGGTAAGAGGATTGCTGGAGCCCAGGATTGGAGGCCAGCCTGGGCAACATAGTGAGCTCCCCACCACGCCCGACCCCATGCTCATCTCTACAAAATGTAAAAACTTAGCTGGTGGGGTCGTGGGCACCTGTTGTCTCCGCTACTTAGGAAGCTGAGGTGTGAGTATCCTTTGAGCCCAGGAGGTCGAGGCTGCAGTGAGCTATGATTCCACCACTGCACTCCAGCCTGGGCAACAGAGAAAGATCCTGTTTCCAAAAAAAAAGTGTTAAGCTTGGCTCAGAGCCTGGTCCAGCCTCAGCCTCTCTCCACCTTATCCACACCACACCTCGTCTCCCTTCTTTCAGTGTCTTGAAACTCCCATGCTTCCCACCCTATCCAGTACCTTAGCCCTCCCTGCTCTTTGAGTCTAGGGTGTCCTTCCCACCTTCTCCATGCCCTGATTGTCCCTTTCTAAGGACACCTTTGTTAACCCTCTCAGATGGAGCTAGACTCCTTATTACATGATGTCATCATGATTGCTTTTCATTATTGTACTTTTCCTAACTGTAATTTCACCTTTATTTGGATGAGAATTAGATTGTCTCTCTCGTTCGCTGGACGGTAAGTTCTTGGGAGGGGTGCAGGTGAGGGGGTTCTGTATCTGCTTTTGCTCACGGCTGTCTCCTAAGAGTTCATTCCAAGGCCTTGAGTCACACCCTATAAGATGTTTTGTGAAGAAATGGATTTGCCATGATTTGTGAAGGATGGAAGTTCGTCCCTGGATTTCTCTTTAAGGCTTTCTAATCAACATAATGGATACTGCTAAAAACGATGTGCTCTTTTGGCCAACATACCATCCTACAAAGGGAGATTGGATGCGGTTAGACAGCTATATAAACTTTTGAACACTGGAGGAATCACCCCTGCAGATAGCAGGATCTCCTCCATTTCTCTGCAGCAGAAATGGTTGACGCCTAGAAACCCTGCAGAAGCTTCTGAGGATTGTTTTGTGGAGACTATCTCACTCTTGAGATGCAAATTTGCAATCTTTACTTGCTGACACAGACAACATCAGTAGTGCGGATCTTGTCGAAGTTACTGACAAAGGAAATGATGCAATGTGAATTCAACCCAAAGAGGCTTACGGAATTCTGACCCAGGCCTACCCTTGCCAGACAATATTAATTGCAGAAGCTTAGGCTTCATGTGATACCTTGATGAGTTTTCAACACATTTCCATTGCATTAAAAAATCAAATCGATTAGCTATTATACGTATGTGTGTGTTTTCACACCAAAGACCACTTGGCAATCCTCAGCATTGTAATCTCTCCATGAGAACAAGAGTGTGAGTGTAGGAGATGTGGGTGCATACTTCTAGAAAGACGTCTACAGTTTTTATCCGTTTCTTAAAGAGGCTCTTGACTAATGAGGACAGGAACCAGAAAATTAAACCTTGACTAAGGCCTCTTCCAGCCCTAAAATTAGAGAAATCACAAAGTCTAATGCCAAACTGGTAATGTTATTAAAAAATAGTGGATGTCTAGATGACTTGTATTTAAAATGTCAACTATCTGCCTGAAAAAAATTCCGGTTTTTATCCAGTGGTTTGGTGTCACATGCAGAGAGGTAATGACTTATCCATCAGGTTTATTCACACCTCTGTATGAGCAATACGGAGCTCCAAATTTTCCCTATGCCTGAGCCTCTGCTTCTACGGTCAGCCTGACTGAAGGTCGTCAAGGACCTACCATGGCAGGAAAGAGAAAGAGGCTGCAGCTGATCCACAATTCTTGACCCATAGCTAATGCGTGCCTCCGGTTACCCAGACGGCATCACCTTGATTATAACCAGCAAAACTTGATGGAAGCTGAGCCGAATGCCCACCCATTAACTCCTCACCCTGCCCACTGCTGAGAAGCGTGGGAATGGAGACCAGGTGGAAATGTCTCTCTCTACAGAGAAGGTGTCTTATTGGTCTGAAGACCTGCCCTGCACAGGAAGAGGCCAGGAGAAGAGCCCAGACCCACACCCAGCACCATTCAAGGAGCATGGGAGTGGTTGCTTGGCTCTAGGGAGTTATTGTGAAACGCATGGTGGAAGATGTGAACTTAGAACTCCAAAGATTTTTAACACAAACTCTTAAAAGGTTGCTATTTTTTATTCCTTTTTATGAATTTTATACTAGGCATAAGAATAAACTTAAAAGCTGGCACCATGTAAGGTAGCCCTGCTTATCCAAAGAAATCAGGCTGCATTTTGTACCATATCTTACTATTCTCCCGTATCCCCCGTTTTCCCTCCTTCCTCCCATCATTCTTCTCTGCTTTGGGTTGCTTTCCAGGATAAAGTGAACATTGGAGTCTCTTCCTCACCACTCCCAACTTCCGCCAATTCCTTTAACATTAAACTAGAAGGCGAGGGTGGAGGGATTGAGTGAGGGAACAACACACACTCAGCTCTTATTCCTGGCGAACACTACTAGGTCCTAGTTATACAGTTTCTGGCTGATTCTGGGGGGCCGTTCAAAGAAATCTTTGACTTAGGGCCTGGGATCATCTCTAGAGGCACATTTCTCCCTGAACTCCAGTGGCACCATTGGGTGGAGTGCTAAAGGGCCTGTTAAATGATATTAAATGCCTCAAGACTTGAGGTGGAGTATTTGGACTCTTCACTGTGGATCAGTTTTTCAGCCTGCTGCTTTATCTACCTGACAGGAAGACTTGAACTAGTGCCATTTCTAAATTGCACTTCTAAATATTGACTTAATGGCGAGACTCAGCGTGTCACAACCCAGTTCGCTAGAGCAATGAAGATTTTCCAGGCCTCGCTGAGAGGTCTGTACAATATCCTGTGAGGAGTGGAGAAGGAAGAGGAGGATTTAAGAAGAAAAATACAATCAAGTCATGTTTTGAAGAAATGCCCTGCGCCTCACTTAATCTTGCAGAGACACGTGAGTGATCACTAGGCTATTGGCTGAGGCTGGAGAGATCCAGGGTGGACAGAGGAAGGATAGCAGCGACCAGAAATTCTGCAGCTGCCCCCCAGGAAGAACAGAGGGGGCCAGGGCACGCCTTGCTGGGCTGGCAGCAGAGACAGCTGGCTCTCTGAGAGCTTCATTTGAGTGTCCAGTTCAGGAGGACTGGACAGTGTCTGAGAGACTAGAGACTTTCTATCTATGAAGACTTGCACACAGGCAGCTCTTTAGCAAATCTTCATTTAGGTCACTGAGGAAATGCTAGGAGGTTATCTTTATAGCTTCTTCATCCTGCCAGTTAACACTGTAACTGATCTTAAGGCATTTTTGTCACCTTCCATTAGCTGTTAAACTGTGAATCAGAGGAAGGAATTGGCCCCTTCTTGTCCTGAAGGAGCTGTTTTGAAGGAGCAACAAGATATTTTTCATGCAAATTAGCTTTCAGATTTCTTTAGACACTCAGTGATATATAAATTTGTATTCCCCAAGAGGAGATAAAGACCCGGCAGTGTGACTCATGCTTGCAATCCCAGCACTTTGGGAGGCTGAGGTGAGTGGATCACCTGAGGTCAGGAGTTCGAGACTGACCTGGCCAACATGGTGAAACCCTGTCTCTACTAAATATACAAAAATTAGCCAGGCGTGGTGGCACACACCTGTATTCCCAGCCACTCCAGAGACTGAGGCAGGAGAATCACTTGAACTCGGGAGGAAGAGGTTGCTGTGAGCCAAGGTCATGCCATTGTACTCCAGCCTGGCAACAAGAGTGAAACTCAGTAAAAAAAAAAAAAAAAAAAATAGGAGATAAAGCATAATCATAAGCCTCTGTACTGCTGCAGAGAGCAGTGTGTGCAACAGGGCAACCGCCCCTCAGCAGCAGTTCCTCCCCCATTGCCATAGCACTGGCATCCTGGCTGCTGAAAAACCCTCTCAGGGAGATCTTATGTGAAGGGGGCTCGAGGGGTGTTGGCAGGAGGTTTTGTGTGTGACAGTGTGTTCTTCAAAGCAGGAAAAACTGCTGGGCGGAGTGGCTCATGCCTGTAATCCCAGCACTTTGGGAGGCTGAGGCAGGCAGATTGTCTGAGCTCAGGAGTTCACAACCAGCCTGGGTAACACGGTGAAACCCTGTCTCTACTAAAATACAAAAAATTAGCCGGGCATGGTGATGTGCACCTGTAGTCCCAGTTACTCAGGAGGCTGAGGGAGGAGAATTGCTTGAACCTGGGAGGCAGAGGTTGCAGTGAACCCAGATCACGCCACTGTACTCCAGCCTGGGCAACAGAATGAGAGTCCATCTCAAAAAAAAAAAAAAAAAAAGCAGGAAAAACTTAAATTCCAAGAGAGAGAAAAAGAAGTCAGACTAACCGGATATCATGGAAGAGATCCTCTTGGTATTGGCCACATTCATCTTGATGGTCCTTAGATTTGTTTCCAGGTGGCCCCTAATGTGGTGTCCCCAGTCCGTTCCCTCTGCGATGCCTATGTAGGTATTTATTGATAATAATGCCTCTGAGAATGACCTCAAAGTGCAACGCATGACCTTTGTGCTTTGACCTCATCACACGTACTAGAAAAGCCAAACTCACTCCTGGGTATGGCCCCTTTAGCAAGCCTGATGAGCCTGGCCTGTGCGCTGACTTGCTTCCTTCAATCTAGTCCAGCTCCATGAACAGTTGTCTCCTTGTAAGATCACGGAACCCTCCTAAACTCTTCCTTTGCTCCAAAGTGTCTTGTGTCAGCCGAGGTGTCTGCTATGGACAGAATCTCAGGTTTCTTCTGAAGAAACTGTATCTGCTGAGAGAGCTGGCTATGTCTCAGTTGCTCGGCCCAGCTGTGAATGCCTGCAGCCTGCCCTGGCCTTCAGGAGCTCACCTGCAGTGTGGTTGCTGCTCTGCATTCACTGTGCTGCAGCCGGGTCATGGGTGGCCTTCCTTGGTCTCCATGAAACAGCTCCATGCTCCTCTGAGATATGCACAGCCTGGAGTGCCCGGCAGCTCCCCACAGGCCCATGTCCAGCCAACATCCTCCAAACGCCTGCTGAAGGCCCATGCACTCCCTCTCCACTGCCCTCCCTGCAGACCGCACATCTCACACACCCATCAGGCTGCTGCTGTCCTCAATCCAGACCCGAACAACCCCTCGGCCGCTTCACCCCATCTCCTACAGGCTGCTCTTCATTGAGGCCTTCGACTTTCTAGGCCTCCCCTGGTATCTATCTTCCTCCATAATAGCCATCATCGGTGTGACACCATTGAGTGTTCGGAAAACAAGTGTCTATTGTCACGTGCGTGGGAAAGGTAAACTGCCCACCTACCTTAAGAATGAATCCTACCAATGGTAAGCTGATTATATTGTTATCACTGAATCTTCCCATGCTTCATGAAAGATGTTCAATGACCAAGATGAGGGTATTTCAAGGACTTCTTACAGCAGCAGGCAGTTTGCATGACTGCTTACCTCACTGATCCAGGAGTCTTAACACAAAGGGACTTCATTTCATAGACTACCAAGAAATAGTGCTTTCAACTCTCTTTTCAATATTGTGGAGGAGCTCAAAGATGTATAGAAATGGTACACTATTTTTTTTTTGTAAGTCAAATAAGTACCCTACAATTTCTCTCTCCTGTATATCCAAAATTTTGCACATGTCAAAAGCAAGCTATCCTGTGATGTTGGCTAAGTCAAGAGAATCAGGAAACAGCATTGTGTCTGGTCTGAGGTTAGGGAGTTAAAACACATTTTTAAAAATGTGCCCATATGACATATTTCTTAAATAAAGATCTTTTTTCCAAACCACAGCTTGGTCTTCAAACAGTAACCTGACACTGTCCTCGGAGACTCCATGATGATTTGAGATTTGGAGAGGACGCCCACACACTCACCTGGCCAGTAGTACATGTAGACCTTCCTTTTGGCCTTGACCAGAGTGACCCACAAAGGTTCGGATCCATTCCACCAGAGAGGCATCAGGCTGTCTTTGTTGACGCCAATGTCAAAAGACTTGTTGGTGTTGGGGTCCCACATGTAGTTCCCGATCATCTGATGGACTTCACAATGGCGGCCTGTGACAATGAGAACACAGCTATCAGTTTATGGTTCTGGTGGCTTCTATTTTTATCTATGTTTCTTGATCATATAAGCCATTTGTGCTCATTTAGGAAGTACAGAACAGCATAGCAATTTGCTTTTGACTTTAAAAAAAATTAGATTTTTTTTTCTTAAGCTGTGCCATGAAGATAGGCAATCCACTAAGATGGATGTCCACTGATTGAGGGAGAGTGGGGCCATTTTGAGTGACGTCACCCTGTCAAGTCAGCTGTTTTAAGTTACAGTGAGGACACTGTATGTAGAGCTTGAAGTCTAAATATGAGTCAGCATGGCCGTCTGTGGATTCCTTTGAGACTTGGTCTAGGTTCTCACCCCAGAGCCCTCTCTGCACCCTCCAAACCCTCCTCTGACGAGATCAGGAATCTAGCAGTTACAGAGTTCATTCTTTTCTTTCTTAGATAAGAGGAGTTGTTGCTTCAGTGCTGAACAATGATAAAACCTATGACGTTTGGAACAGAACGGAGAAAAATAGATTCAACTTTGAAAAACAAAGCAAGAAAACAACCATCCTAATGCAGGGTTATATAGAAACGAGGGCTGGTTCTGGTAAGCACAACTTAGTCCCAGAAGACAAGCCAGAAGTGAGAGACGATAACGCTTGGACTCTTTTGAAACATTAGGCTTAAATTATTTATTTTGGAGCAATCTGTTACATCTTTCAAGTAAAAATAACACAAACATTGGCAAGTGCATCAAAAATTGCTGCAATTTTAGTGAGCGTCATTTGGCACCGGGATGAAACATGCTTCAGTGAGCTCCCTAACTATGCTTAATCAAGTGGCTTTTCTTCTTTGTTTTGCTGTTGATGTCTCTTCTCCCCACCCCCTCCCCAAACTTTATTTTTAAACAAAAACAAAGAAAAATCATAAAATACTATTTGGAAAATTTGGACACTAAAAATATCAAGTGGAAAAACCTTTCATTTCATCCCAGAAAGCAAGGCATGCCGCAAACTACGCTACCATGCTCCTGGAGATCTCAGCAAAATGGTTTGTACCCCAAAGCTGTAGAATGGGTGGTTTTGATCTTGACCAAAACCTTCACATTGAAAAGACTAATACAATTTAAAATAAAATCAAATTATGACATTGAGCCATTTCTGCCATGATTAAGGAAGTTATTTTATTTATTGTTTCAACTAACATTTATTCAGTGCTCTTATACATATAGTCCTATGTATTGTAGGCTGTGATAGGTGTAGAGATTCCAGTCTGAATAAATGCTGTGCCCATTCTCAAGTGGTTTGAAATTTAATACTCAACAGAGGGTCCTCTGTGTAAAGGAGCCAGGCTTCCTGGGGCTGGGTCTAAGAAGGAGGCCAGGTTGCAGCCACAGCTTCAGAATTATGATGACCCTCGCTCGCCCTGATGCACAGGATGACTCCTAGTGTGTTCTCACCAACTCATTAAAAGTATGGCCCTAATTTTATTGGTTTGACTGTATTATCTTTTTTTGTATATGAAAGCTTAATAATACTAAGAGAGCCCCTCTTATGAGTAAATGTTCTTATCTATTTCCTTCATTCAAAATTATGCATTTTGTATCACAAATTTGTATCATCCTAATGATGCTTTACTCATCCTTTCACAAGGCAAGATAATCATGATTATATCCACAGGAAAAGGCCTCCTTCATGGACACTGTCTTTCTATAGATGCTCTCTGACACCCTCCCAAGGGCAGGAGGCTATCCCAACTGCAGCTGGTGTGTGAAGAAGCTAAGCAAGTGTGCAGAATCAGAAGGGGCATAGGAAGCAGCATTCCTGAGGTCAGGAACCAAAGAAGAGCCTCTGAATGAATCACCAGGAAAGGACCAGGGAGATAGACCTGGGAATAATAGGAAGAGATGGTGAGTGAGGGGCGGAGGATAGGATAGAGCCATCCTAACTCTGCTTCCACGTTTGAATTGTTTGGACCATCTCAGAGCAACTGCATGAAACCCACAGATAAGTGGAGGCTTCACGTGATGTGGCTTTCACAAGGGCTGCATACGAGGAAGCATGAAGCAACCAAAAAACAATTTTTAAAGTATGTGTAATCTATACTTCTATGTCTCAGAAACCCCATGATATCCTTGGGTGAAATTTCTCTCTTCTCTTCAACACATGTATTTAGCACTCTGGACCCTACAGTGTCCACACTCTTTCATTCTTTGTTCTCTGCTCTCTGTGTAGAAAATTATAAGGAACCTCTTTTGGATTTCAGAGCTGTTGTATGACTGCATTGTGTGTGCGCACACATGCACAGCTGTGTGTGTGAGAGAGAGACAGAGACACAGAAGGAGACAGAGACAGAATATTCTCCCAGAGAATTCCTGTAAGGTAGAGCACTTTTAAGAAGGTCACTTCAGACTCCTGTGGAGAAAGCTGGGTTTCTTTTTTTGTTGGGTTGGGCCCTGAGCTGAGATGGGAGGGTGTGCTGTCCCCAGGGCTCTCTCCCAGAAGGGAAGAGCGGACTTTCCCGGAAGCCGGAAGCCAGCAGGAGGAGGCTGCTGCAGATCTTCTCCTGCCTTCCCATGAATACAGTAAGGCTGCAGTCTGTGCTTGCAACAGCCAAAGTCGGCTCAGACTCAAGCTGATTTCCCTACCAACCCTCTGCCTCTCTTGCTGTTTCATTTTTATTGCCTGGGTAAAAGTGTGGCTGAAAGAACAGAACAGAACACAATGTACTGCTTTCTGCAGCCCACGAGTTCTCATCTCCATATTCCTGCCTGACCCATATCTATTTTTATATATCTGCAGCTCTGGGTTTTTCTCTGGTTGGACTTACCAAACAGAGCTTTGCTGTGGTTTGGTTTTTTGGTCTCTTTGCTCAAGCTTGAGTAGAAACATTCCTGACATCCTCCAGCACCACGATTGCAGGTGGTTTTCAGGTCCAGTGTAAGGAATGTCTACTGCTCTTCCTCCTCCAAATGACAACTCTGGGTGCTTTGAAATCCATGTTTGCCTTTCTCAGAGAGAGCTCCTGGAATCGTTCCCATAGCTAGAACTGCTGTGTGAAGGGGATGGGATACGACACCTTCAGTGTTCATTCCCCAGAGTCTTACTCAAGTGTGCTCAGATGGAATCACCATCGCAAGAAATTTCTTAGCAAGCCCCAGAAACCTCTGCACCATGTTGTATGTTTCATCCCAGAAATGGCTGGCCTTCACTCCACATGAGAAGGTAGAGGATCTGTCCATCTTATCTATAACTAATGGTCATGGAGACTTTCTCTTTGACCTCTGAGTCTGCTGCTCAGCTACACCCAAACTTGAGCTTCCCTCCTTGTTCTTGTAGAGTCCAGGTTGAGCAAAATTTCTGCTAAGTAAGTTTAGTGATGACCCTCCACACTTGGTGTATGACCACCCTCAATATCTCCCCTGCCTGCCTTCAGCAAAAGTTCAGTTGAGTAGGTGTAGCCAGAATTCCATTTCTCCGATGTTTCTCCTTAGTAGTTTCCCATCCGCTGACCCCCCGCCACCATGTTCCTTGTCTGTCAGTCTGTACTTTGTTGTGCTTGGAGTGGAGCCCAATCTGTCTCCCACTGCTGGATCCCATTGCAGCATTGTTTCATCTACCACAACGGTTCCTCCTTAAAGTTTGACTTACCATCTTTAACAAGCATCATAAATAAGTCTTTCCTTCCTTCCCTCCCTCCTTCCCTCCTTCTCTCCTTCCTCCCTCCCTCCCTCTCTTTTTCTTTCTCTTTCTTTCTTTCTTTCTTTCCCCTTCCTTCCTTCCTTCCTTCCTTCCTTCCTTCCTTCCTTCCTTCCTTCCTTCCTTCCTTCCTTCTTCTTTCTCCCTCCCTCCCTCCCTCCCCTATCTCACTTTGTCACCCAGGCTGGAGTGCAGTGTCATAATCGTGGCTCACTGCAACCTTGACCTCCCCATGTTCAAGCAATCCTCCTGCCTCAGCCTCCCAAGTAGCTAGGACCACAGGCATACACCATCAAGCCTTGACTAATTCTTTTGTAGAGACAGGGTTTTGTCATGTTGCCCAGGCTGGTCTCAAACTCCTGGGCTCAAGTGATCCACTGCCTCAGTATCCCAAAGTGCTGGGATTACAGGCATGAGCCACTGTGCCCAGCCAAGTTTCTCTTTCACAGTGGACATCTATAAGGTTGCTACTACTTAGATTTCAATCAGTCTTAATTTTTTCTCATTGTTTTCAAATGGTCAATGTCAATTCCTTTTATAGTTCCTTCTTTTATTCTTTTTGCATTCACTCAACATGTATCAGATGTTTATATAGTAAGTATATAAAGATAAAAAAAAGAAACAGTATCTGTCTTTGGCTCACAGCCTGCTAATGACAATAGTATGGCACAGTGGTTAAGGGAACAAATCTTGGAGTCAGATTGTATAGGTTCAAGTACAAACTCTACTATTTACTGTCTGCATGACCTTGGACAAGTAGCTTAGACCCTCTGAAGCCTCAGTGTCCTCATCTGAGTAATGGGCATCATAACAATTGTTATGGACAGTCATCCCTTTGCTTGGCAGTGTGGAGCCATAAAAATGGCTGTGAAAATCAAAACCATAAAAAGCTATCTTAATAATCAATGAAGGGGGGAATAGGATTGTTTTGCAACATTTGAAAATGTTTGTCAAAGTATTGAAAGTTCTCCCACTGTCAGTTATACAGGTAAATGAAGGAAAAATTGTACAATTATAATTTACTAGTATTTCATAATTTACATTATTGGAAACATTGAGAATTAAAGGGCCCTATTTCTTTGTGAGAAATTTATGAAAAATGCTTTGGACAGTGCTTGGCTTCTTCTTCTAGAGCTATAACAAAATATGAGTGAACATCTGTTTTATGCCTTTGGGAATTGTTATCTTCATTCTAAGTTTAGATCGGCTTCCAACATCTTATCCTTTGTGCTTTCAATGTCATAAAGTATCTCCGGGAGTTCTTTAATGTGAAGTTTTTGCTGGTGTCACTTCCTCTGGGACATCTTCATCCTTTGTGTCACAACTTTTTTCTTCATTTGTGTAAATAAATTCACCATCACTAAGGTTCCTGGGCTGCATACCTAAAGCTTTGTAAATGATGCTGGTGTCAATATTCACATGGTCAATGATCTCCTCTATAATTCCACTTACATTTGATTCAAATCTTGCAAAGTTATTTTCTAGTACGGTAAAACTTTCTGCCATCCTGCATGCATATTATTTGCTGTTCCTATCTGTCATGATGCTTGAATATTTCTGGCTGCATGATTTATGTCATAGTTCTTCCAAAGCTTAGCTAAGTGAATTGCATTATCTACCATTGGATCATCAATAACCTTTCTGAAATACAGGTTAAAATAATAGGCTTCAAAAGTTGAAATAACTTATTGCCCCACTTAATAGATTATGAAAGTTGTTTTTGTAGAAAAAGCAGATGCTCTCATATTCTTTTAAATAAGAGGGTCAGGGTGATCTGGAGCATTATCCAATGATAGTAATGCATTAGAAGTTAAATTATATGGGTTTATCAGGGGGACACAAGGAAGCAACACAACTACATGCTCTGCTGTGTGTGCATGAGCTAATAACAGTTGAGCAGCAGTCAATCATCAGCAGACTATGAAAGAAATGATGTGATTGACCAACAAGAATGATGCGTATTTGTTATTTACATAGTGATGAATAGTCATAGTGGGCAGAGGACTAGCAGGGAAGTTTATAGTTTATGCTACAATAGTTGCAATTAAGGTTGCCAGATTTATTTTAGTTAATATACTGTGGTAACTAAAATTTGAATCATGTTGTTGGAGAACTGACACTATTATTATTATTATTTTAATATTTTATTTCAATAGTTTTTGGGGTATAGGTGGTTTTTGGTTATGTGGATAAGTTCTTTAGTGGGGATTTCTGATTTCTGAGATTTTGGTGCACCCGTCATTGAGCAGTACACATTGTACCCAGTGTGTAGTCTTTTATCCCTCACCCCATCCCACCCTTTCCTCATGAGTCCCCAAAGTCCATTACATCATTCTTATGCCTTTGCATTCTTATAGCTTAGCTCCCACTTATAAGTGAGAACATACAATATTTGGTTTTCCGTTCCTGAGTTATTTCACTTAGAATTATGGCCCCCAATTCCATCCAACTTGCTGCAAAAGACATTATTTCATTCCTTTTTATGGCTGAATAGTATTCCATGGTGTAACTATACCACGTTTTCTCTGTCCACTCATTGATTGATGGGCACTTAGGTTGGTTCCATATTTTTGCAATTGTGAATTGTGCTGTTATAAACATGCGTGTGCAAGTGTCTTTTTAATATAATGACTTCTTTCTCTTCCACTACTAGAGAGCTAGCAGTGGGATTGCTGAATCAAATGGTAGTTGTATTTTTAGTTCCTTAAGGAATCTCTATACTGTTTTCAGTAGTGGCTTTACTGCTTTACATTCCCACCAGCAGTGTAAAAGTGTTCTCTTTTCACCACATCCACACCAACACATATTATATTTTGACTTTTTCATTATAATCATTCTTGGAGGAGTTAGGTGGTATTGCATTGTGGTTTTGATTTGCATTTCTCTGATAGTGACATTGAGCATTTTCTCATATGTTTGTTGGCTGTTTGTATATCATCTTTTGAGAATTGTCTACTCATGGTTTTTGCCCATTTTTTTTTGATGGGATTATTTGGAGAACTGACATTTTTTAACTAACCTGTGGTAATTGAGTTTTGTGCATATCCAAATTGTGCAAAGCAAGGAGTGTGTGTGTGCACATATATGTACATACACATAAACATACATAACACTGTTAATATTAACTTATATTAATATGAGTATTAGGGGAAGAGTCACACAAACAAATGCGATCTAGAGGTCACCTGGAGCTTTCTCTCTTATGAGCTCTCCATATGATTTGTTCCAATCTTACTTCCACCAAGATTCTTGCAAGTCCCAGGAGACGCACATAACTGCAGGCTTGTCTACCTCCACAGTCCTGCTTCCAAGACATATGGTGTCTAGAAGAGTAGCCCAGCTCTTTCCTACATGACAAAAAGAAACCCCCTCACATGATATATCCCTGAGTGGGGTAGACTTTACTGGGGATTAAGTCTGGAGAGGAGGGGAAGATTGAGGGCAATGCAAAGAACTTCCAACTGAACATTAGATATCCAACGTCTCTTCGTGACCGAGAACACAGAAGCAAACACAACAAAAACAAAAATAAATAGATTGGACTTAATTAAGCTAAGAAGCTTCTGCACAGCAAAGGAAATAGCAGAGTAAACAGACAGCACACAGACTTGGAGAAAATCTTCTCAATGATGTATACATCCAACAACAAAGGACTGATATCCAGAATCTACAAGGAACTCAAACAAATCAGCAAGAAAAACACAATCTCATGGAACAGTGGGCTAAGGATATGAATATATAATTCTCAAAAGAAGATATACCAATGGCCAGTAAACATATGGGAAGATGCTCAACATCAATAATCAATGAAATGAAAATCAAAACGGCAATGTGATACCACCTTATTCCTGCAAAAATGGCTGTAATAAAAAAAATAGATGTTGGCATGGATGTGGTGAAAAGGGAACACTTTTACACTGTTGGTGGGAATGTAAACTAGTACAACCACTATGGAAAAGGGTGGCGATTCCTTAAAGAACTAAAAGTAGATCTACCATACGATCCAGCCATCCCACTCGTGCATATCTACCCAGAGGGAAAGAGACCATTACACAAAAAGGATACTTGTATATGCATGTTTATAGCTGCACAACTCACAACTACAAAAATATGGAATCAACCCAATGCTCATCAATCAATGAGTGGATAAAGAAAATGTGGTATCTGTATACCATGAAATACTACTCAGCCGTGAAAAGGGATGAAATAATGGCATTTGCAGCGACCAGGATAGAATTGGAAACCATTGTTCTAAGTGCAGTAACTCAGGGATGGAAAATCAAACATTGTATATTCTCAATCATAAGAGGGAGCTGAGCTATGAGGATGCAAAAGCTATGAGGATGTCATGGACTTTGGGGACTTGGGGAAAAGGGTTGGGGGTGAGGGACGAAAGACTACACATCGGGTACAGGGTACACTGCTTGGGTGATGGGTGCACCAAAATCTCAGAAATCACGACTAAAGAACTTATTCATGTAACCAAACACCACCTGCTCCCCAAAACCTATAGAAATATAATGAAAAAGACATCCAAGGTGTCCCCAGTCTTTCCGGCAATCACTGTCCCCTCCTCTCAGGGCTTCTCCTGGCTGCCACTCTCAAGAACCCAGCCGCACATCTCACGGTCTCATTGCTTCTCTATTTTCCGCTCCATAGCACTCCCCTCCAAAATTTATCTCCAGACTTCAAAGTGTCCTCAAAAGCAATTCAGCCCGCCAGCGTTCTTGTTCAACTTATATTTGCAAGCTCATAGAGTGCTGGAAAAAAGGGAGGAAGGAAGGAAGCAAGAAAGAAGGGAAGGAAGGAAGAAACTTCAAATGCATGATGATTATTGGATATGGTCTCACCACCCTGATCTTCTTGAGTTCTTGAATGAATATGCGGAAGTTTGCTTTTTCTACAAAGACAACGTCAATAATCTATTAAATGGGACAGTAAGTTATTTCAAATTTGGAAGCCTATTGTGAAGCCTAAGTTGTTTCAATTTTTGAAAGAAGGAAGAAAGAAAGAAGGGAGGGAGGGAGAGAGGGAGGGAAGGGAGGAAGGAAGGGAGGGAGGGAGGAAGAAACAGGAAAAAAATAAAGAAGTAGATGGTATTTCTCTGAACAGGAGCTGGCTACTTTAGAAGGCCATTATAGTTAGGGTTGCCAGCTTTCTTTTAGCAAAAACAAAAACAAGAGTTAGGAAGGAGAAATTGAAGAAGAAAGAAAATTAAATTCCCAACCGAATTTGAATTTCAGAAAAACAATGGTTTTTTTTCACTATAAGTATATCCCAATTATTCCATGGGACATACTTATACTAAAAAATTATTGGCTGTCTACCTAAAATGCAAACATAACTGTATTTTATCTGAGATCCCTAGCTGTAGCTGTAAAAAGTTTCCCTTCTTTTTTCCTGTTTCACAATAATGGTGAAACGCGAGAAGAGGGTTCAGGAGGTGTGCACAAGGCCCAGTGAGAAGGCAGAGCCAACGGCGGCCTCCTCTGCCTGGAAGAGGCTAGGAAGGCTGCTCAGAGGAGCTGGGACTTGAAAGCTAAGTAGGGCTTTTCCAGGCAAGAAGTGCCGCCCAGGCAGAGGTGATGGTGCATGCAAAGGGATGAGGGGTGAAGGGCTGGAGAGTCCTCATGCCAGTAAAATGCAGCATTTTGCTACTCATCACACTCAGAGTTCCCTTTCTTTGAAAAGTGAGATGCTCTTACCGATGTGCTAGATGTGGTGGTAGCACAATTTGAGATGGTCGCAGCTGGACTCACTCCAGGCCCTGGCCATAAACAGGCTGCACAGAGTTTAATTAAGGGGTTTTTACAAAGGTGTGGGCCAGGCTGAGGGGAGTTGATGGCATGGCTAAGCAACCCAGGAGGCATGGTGACAGTGAGCCACCCCTCCCCTCCACTCCGCTCTGCTCCCCGCCTGGTGAACAGCAATAGGAGGAGGTGTGGCCATAGGGACCCCAGACCTCCCTCTCCCCACTGTCCTACGGAGGCCATCCGTCAAGATCACCTGCTGAGGCTCAAGGCAGGCTGGAGAAAGCAGAGGAGGGCATACAGGCAAACAGAGGATCTCCAGCACATCTCCTTGTGAAGAGCCAGGGAAATTCACAAAATGTGGATTTTTCAAGAAAATCATGTTGCTCACTTGGGCAAGGGTCTTTCGCTAAATATCAGGGACCACACAAGCCTGAGCCACCTCTGAACAAGTACTTGTGAGCTTTTATGGGATCGCACATTCTCAGAAATGGAAGGGACCTAGGCAGCCTCCAGGCCTAACACCCTCCCCGAAATTTCAGAGGTGAGAAGTCACTCCCTGCGCTTTGTGTACATTAGGTGTAAAAGGCTCGAGTGTGCGTCCAAGACCACAGAGTTCCAATCCATGGAGAGTGGGGTGGAGAAGTAAAGGAAACCAGGGAGACTGGAACCTGGATCTCCTGCCTTCTCATACCACGCCCTTCACACTCCACTTTACATGACAATAACAGATTTATGGTTACACTTGGACCCTGGGATATCAAACATAGGCTGATTTCAAGGTGAAACCTCTCGGTTTAAAAAAAAACACACAGGGGAGAGATCCAAGATGGCCGATTAGCAACAGCTCAGGAATGTAGCTCCCAGTGAAAGCGCAGAGAACGAGTGGACGCCGCACTTTCCGACGAATTTTTGTTGCCCACAGACTGG
>CAUYQU010054361.1:0-41312 GCA_963574635.1 Cheracebus regulus
CAGCCTCTTGGTGTTTAATATCATCGTTGTGCAGCTTTATGTGTTTGGTTGTGTCAGCGCCTGCCTTGTCTTTTTGCTGCTGCCTTACCACATCACAGTGTTTTTTGCTATTTTTTTTTTTTTTTTTTTTTTTTTAACAGAGTCTTGCTCTGTTGCCCAGGCTGGAGTGCAGCGGTGAGATCTCGGCTCACTGCAACTTCCGCCTCCAGGGTTCAAGTAATTCTCCTGTCTCAGCCTCTGGAGTAGCTGGGATTGCAGGTGCCCACCACCATGGCTGGCTAATTTTTGTATTTTTAGTGGAGACGGGATTTTACCATGTTGGCCAAGCTGGTCTCAAACTCCTGACTTCATGAGATCCACCCGCCTCAGCCTCCCAAAGTGCTGGGATTACAGGCGTGAGCCACTGTGCCTGGCCCGTTACGAGCTGTTTTATGAGAAGATGCATCTGGGGACACCTGCTTTTCTGCCTTGGATTGAATTTCACCATACCTGTTTTTACACTTTGTTTTGTTCCTTTGCGGATTGAATAAAAAAAAAAAATCAGATTCCAACTGAGGATCACACATTGCATTTAGTAAAAATGTATCTTTAGTCTGCTTTAGTTGCCATAACAAAATAACCATGGACTGACTGGCTTACACAATGAGGTTTATTTTCTTATACTTCTGGAGGCTGCAGAGTCCCAGAGCATGGTGTCAGCATGGTCTGCTCCCAGTGAGGGCTTTCCTCCTGGCTTGCTGTCTTCTTCATGTGACCCCAAGGGCAAAGAGGGAAAAAGAGAGAGAGAGAAAGAGAGAGGGAAGAGAGAGAAAAGAGAGAGAGAACACACTTCAGAGTGCTTTCTGTGCTGAGTGTGGTGGCTTATACCTGTAATCCCTGCACTTTGGGAAACTAAGGCAGGAGGATTGCTTGAATCCAGCAGTTAAAGACCAGTAGCTGGGCAACATAGACCTTGTCTCTACAAAAAATAAATAAACAAAATTGTGTGGGTGTGGTGACACATGCCTGTAGTCCCAGCTACTTGGGAGGCTGAGGTGGGAGAATCACTTGAGCCCAGGAGGTCAAGGCTGCAGTGAACTGAGACTGTGACACTGCGCTCTAGCCTGGGCAACAGAGCAAGATCCTGTCTCAAAAAAAAAAAAAGTGCTTTCTGGTGTCTCTTATTATAAAGGCACTAATCCTGTCATGAGGGCCCCACCCTTGTGACCTCATCTAACCTTATCACCTCCCAAAGGCTCTATCTCCAAATACTATCACATTGGGAGTTTGGCCGGCAATACAGAAATTTGGGGGAGGATACTATATAGTCCATAGCAGCCTTCTTTCTAGATTAAAGAAGCCTTTTAAATTTTAATTTTGTTGTTGGTGATGGTGCTTCGTGACACCGACATTTTTCTTCCTTGCGGTGGCCCTGTGTGTGCGCGCAGATCTCCCGAGCTGCTTACTTTCATCGTGCTCATGCTGTATTTGGGCTGCTCTGGCTGAGCTGTCTCTCTGATGATGAGTGGGGGATTTCTCCGACACTCTTCACATTGTTCCTGGGAGTATTTATCTTCCCCTTTGTATCAGCTTGCACTAGTTTTAGCTGCATATAAAAGAAAAAATATGCAAAACAAGACCAATGTTTATTTCCCTCCTTTGAAAGAACCCTGTGGGGAGTCAGCACAGTGCTGATAGGACGCTTTCGACAGCATCCGGGGCAGCCTCCCGTCTTTCTGCCCCACTCAGACCCACTTACTTCTCACTGCATGGTGGTCCTGTCCAGGCACAGCTTCTCCAGGACTCTGGTTGGTCACACTCTCTGGGGTCATTCACAAGACAAGGGTTAGTGGGAAGAATCACACCCTGGCTGCTGCCAATGCCCTGAGGCTGTACCTGATACTCATCATCTTCCTCCACCCTGAACCGTCTAGACATTCTGCAGAGCAGCACACTGGTCACCGTAGCCATGTGTGGCTGTGTGGCGCCTCCCCCACTCCTTTGCTCTCATTCCTGCCTAGTGACACGCCTGCCCCAGCTTTGCCTTCCGCCATGAGGAAGAGCTTCTGGAGGCCTCACCAGAAGAAGATGCTGGCACTAGGCTTCCTGTACAGCCTACCGAACCAGGAGCCAAATCAGCCTCTTTTCTTATACATTACCCAGCCTCAGGTCTTTCTTTATAGCAATGCAAGAGACATCTTAATGCACCACACTGTAATAAATTACTTTTACAAGAATTCCCATTGCAGGCGCTGCTTCTAGGAACTTGACCTAGGCTAGCTGGAACCCAAGTCATCCTACGAAGGAGACCGCAAGGATGGGATTCCTTAAGGATGACTCACTGGCTGAATGATAGCGAGCACCCACCACAAGTGGGGTGGAATCTTGACGGTCCCTGACACGTCGGAGCCCTGCTGTGGCTAAAACTTTCACCTGTGGTGCCCCGGGGTCACAACAGTCTCCATGCATCGTCTTCCCTGCAGCAATGTGAGTTCTCCAGCTCTCTGTCACAATACAGTTCAAGACCTGACCCCTGGCTGTGTGATGTCCTGAGGTTGTAGGTGATGCTATCATCTCCCTCCTCCCGCTATGAGGCCGTAGGGGTGGGCTGAGGGAGAGGCGTTATGACTCGGGTGTCTGAGCCACCTGCTGTGCGGCCCCTTGCGCCCTCTGGTCCTGCCATGCTGAACTGCAGATGTACCACTTCCATCTCTCCGTGGGTTGCTGTTGGGCTCACCTGACCTGAAGACTTGGTGGGTCCAGCGGAATCAGCATTTTTTTTTTTAATGGATACGAAGCCTTGCTTTGTCACCCAGGCTGAAGTGCAGTGGCATGATCTCAGCTCTGCAACTCCACCTCCTGGGTTCAAGCAATGCTCCTGTCTCAGCCTCCCAAGTAGCTGGGGTGACAGGGACCTGTCACCAGACTCCGCTAATTTTTACATGTTTAGTAGAGACTGAATTTCACCATCTTGGCCAGGCTGGTGATCCTTCAGCCTTCCTTTTTTTCTTTTTTCGAGATGGAATTACCCTCTTGTCACCCAGCCTGGAGTGCAATGCCTCATTCTCAGCTCACTGCAACCTCCACCTCCTGGGTTCAAGTGATTCTTGTGCCTCAGCCTCCCAAGTTACTGGGATTACTGGCGCACGCCACCACACCCAGCTAATTTTGTATTTTTAGTAGAGACAGGGTTCATCACATTGGCCAGGTTGGTCTCAAACTCCTGATCTCAGGTGATCTGCCCATCTCAGCCTCCCAAATTGCTGGGATTACAGGCGTGAACCACCACACCCGGCCGTTTCTTTTTTAAGACAGGGTTTCATTCTGCCACCCAGGCTGGAGTGCAGTGGCTTGATCTCAGCTCACCACAACTTCTGCCTCTTGGGCTCAAGTGATCCTCTCATCTCAGCCTCCCAAGTACCCAGGACTACAGGAACGCACCACCATGCCCAGCTCATTTGTTTTGTTTTATCTGTAGAGATGGGGTTTTGCCACCTTGCCCAAGCTGCTCTCAAACTCCTGACCTCAAGTGATCCATCTACCTTAGCCTCCCAAAGTGCTGGGATTACAGGTGTAAGCCACTGTGCCCAGCCCTTTCTTGGTATATACACTTTCAAAACAGGAAAATTTGTGGTTGAAATTTGGATTTCCTACACTTACATTCTTACAATCATTTCTAATAAGGTTGTTTGTTACTATCCCTTTATTATTCTATGAATTATTCATGAAGCTACTTAAAATATAAATTTAATGAAAAGGGTCCTTTGGACCTGAGATAAATTTTATACAATAATTCCTTTTTCCAGTATACTGAAGGTTAACCCAATATTGTTTGTAATAGCGAAAGATTAGAAGCTTCTCAAAGGTCCATCAATAGGGCACTGGTTAAATAAATAAATATTGCTACATTCTAGCAATGAAATATAATTTTGCTATAAAAAATGATGAGGAGGCTGGGCGCGGTGGCTCACGCCTGTAATCCCAGCACTTTGGGAGGCCGAGGTGGGTGGATCACAAGGTCAAGAGATTGAGACCATCCTGGCCAACATGGTGAAACCCCATCTCTACTAAAAATAGAAAAACTAGCTGGGCATGGTGGCACACACCTGTAGTCCCAGCTACTCGGGAGGCTGAGGCGGAAGAATCACTTGAACCCAGGAGGCGGAGGTCACAGTGAGCCGAGATTGCACCACTGCACTCCAGCCTGGCCACAGAGCAAGACTCCGTCTCAAAAAAAAAAAAATGATGAGGAAAATATATATGTACTGCTATGGAATAATTTCTAAAATACAAAGTGAAAAAAACAAGGTTGAGAACAGGATGTGAAATGTAATCATTTGTGTTATAAAAAAAGAGAAAAAGTGTGATTTCACTTGAATATGCATAAAATATTTCTGATAACATTGACTTTTTTTTTCTGTAAGGGTGGCTAGCCACAGGCATAACCAGAAAATGTTTCAGCAAAAATCCCTTTTACAGACTGACATAGACTGACATAGCCTGACACAGACTGACGTAGACTGCTGTAGACTGACATGGACTGACGTAGATTGACATGGACTGACATAGACTGACATAGACTGACGTAGACTAACATGGACTGACGTAGACTGACATAGACTGACGTGGACTGACGTAGACTGACGTGGACTGACGTAGACTGACGTGGACTGATGTAGACTGACATGGACTGACGTGGACTGACGTAGGCTGACGTAGACTGACGTAGACTGATGTGGACTGACGTAGACTGATGTAAACTGACGTAGACTGACATAGACTGATGTAGACTGACATGGACTGACGTAGACTGACATAGACTGACATGGACTGACGTAGACTGACGTAGAATGACGTGGACTGACGTGGACTGACGTAGGCTGACATAGACTGACGTAGACTGACATGGACTGATGTAGACTGATGTAGACTGACGTAGACGGACATAGACTGACATGGACTGATGTAGACTGATGTAGGCTGACATGGACTGATGTAGACTGATGTAGACTGATGTAGAGTGACATGGACTGACATGGACTGACATGGACTGATGTAGACTGACGTGGACTGACATAGACTGACGTAGACTGACATAGACTGACATGGGCTGACATGGACTGACGTAGACTGATATAGATGACGTAGACTGACATAGACTGATATAAATGGACATAGACTGACGTAGACTGACATGGACTGACATGGACTGACGTAGACTGACATAGACTGACATGGACTGACATAGACTGACGTAGACTGACATGGACTGACGTAGACTGACATAGGCTGATGTAGACTGACGTAGACTGACATAGACTGACATAGACTGACATGGACTGACATAGCCTGACACAGACTGACATAGACTGCTGTAGACTGACATGGACTGACATAGACTGACATGGACTGATGTAGACTGATGTAGGCTGATGTAGACTGATGTAGGACTAACGTAGACTAACATAGACTAATGTAGACTGACATAGATTGACGTAGACTGACATAGGCTGGCACAGATTGACATAGACTGGCATAGACTGACTTAGACTGATGTCAACTGAAAGGAGAACTTGGAAAGGACACGCTCAGCATTAGGCATGCCTCAGGCAAAGAGGCTCAGCTGACACAGACTGTCCCCATCTCAGTGGCTTACTACAACAAAGGTGATTTCCCACTGATGTTCCAGTTCCCTTGAGGGTCCACTGGGGGCTTTGCTCTACCCACTCTGGGAGCCAGGCTGACACTGCAACAGCCATCTTGAGAGACACTGGTTGCCATGGCCACTCTGGAGAATCCTAGGCATGTAATGAAATATATAATTTTATATTTTATATATTTTAACTGAAATATCTGTATATGCAACATATACCTTGTATATTTATTTTACCTATTATTTTTTGAGGCAGGGTCTTACTCTGTTGCCCAGGCTGGAGTGCAATGGCACAATCTCGACTCACTGCAACCTCCACCTCCTGGGTTCAGGTAATTCTTCTGCCTCAGCCTCCCTAGTAGCTGGGACTACAGGCATGTGCCACCATGCCTGGCTAATTTTTTGTATTTTTAGTAGAGACAGGGTTTCACCATGTTAGCCGGGATGGTCTCGATCTCCTGACCTCATGATCCACCTGCCTTGGCTTCCCAAAATGCTGGGATTACAGGCATGAGCCACCATGCCAAGCCTTTTTGAACTTTTTATAGAGATGAGTTCTCACTGTTTCTTGGGCTGGTCTCAAACTCCTGGCCTCAAGTGATTCTCCTGCCTCGGTCTCCCAAAGTGCTGGGATCACATGGTGCCCAGTCTCTCTACCTATTGTAGGAAAGTAGCCTGTTGTCCGCAATAGGAAGAACAAGAGTGTAAGAGTGACGCCATCTTAAAGCAAACCGCTATAATGACTGATGTTTGACTCCTGGATACCAAGGTGTTCCCATATCATAGATAACCTCTCCTAAAGGTGTTTTTCTAACCTCTTTGTTGCTCACAAGTTTTGCAAGAAAGTCTGAGGCATGACCAGCTGCATGTGTCTTTACCCTAAAAGCTTACTATAGGAAAGATACTTTCTGGAGGGTAGGCACGGGCATCCACTGTCTTGTGGCCACCTGAGACCTGACTTCTGTTTGTAAGTCCCTACTCATTGTCTCTTTCTGAGAAACTGGATTTTTCAGCCTCTATCTTTGGCTTCTTGCCTTCCTCAACCTTTGGGGTTAGGTTTGCATAGACATACCAGAGGAACTAACCAGCCAACTTCCCTCCCTTCCTTTCTTCCTTCCTACCTTCCTTCCTTCCTTCCTTCCTTCCTTCCTTCCTTCCTCCCTTCCTCCCTCCCTCCCTTCCTCCCTCCCTTCCTCCCTCCCTCCCTCACTCTCTCCCTCACAAGGTCAGGAGATCAAGACCATCCTGGCCAACATGGTGAAACCCTGTCTCTACTAAAAATACAAAAATTAGCTGGGTGTGGTGGTGCACGCCTGTAATTCAGCTACTCAGGAGGCTGAGGCAGGAGAATTGATTGAACTTGGACCTGGGACACGGAAGTTTCAGTGAGCCAACCAAGATCATGCCACTGCAATCCAGCCTGGGGCTACAAATTGAGATTCTTACTAAAAAACAAAAAACAGGAAAAGATCTTGTTATTTATTCATTTAATACAGTTTGCTATTGTTTTTTGTTAAATAGGTTTATCATACATAGATATTTCTTTTTATTTTCATTTTACATAGTGATTAGAATGTTTTCCACATAGTAAAAATCACTCCTGGCCAGGCACGGTGGCTCATGTCTGTAATCCAAGCACTTTGGAAGGTCAAGGCAGGCGGATCACCTGAAGTGAGGAGTTCAAGACCAGCCTGACCAACATAGTGGAACCCCGTCTCTACTAAAAATACAAAAATTAGCTGGACATGGTGGTGGACACCTGTAATCCCAGCTACTCGGGAGGCTGAGGCAGGAGAATCGCTTGAACCCAGGAGGCGGAGGTTGCAGTCAGCCGAGATCATGCCACTGTACTCCAGCCTGGGCGAAAGAGCAAGACTCCATCTCAACAACAACAACAACAACAACAACAACAACAACAACAACAACAACAACAAATCATTCCTTTGATGCTCAGTTTTATGAGTTTGGGCAAATGCATATAATCATGCACTAGCCACCACTACGTTAGAAACAGAACAATTCCACCACCTGACGCTTTCTTCCTGCTGCCCTTTGTAGCCCACTTATCTCCATTCCGAGTCCTGGCAACCACCAGTCTGTCCTAATCTGCCTCGTCTCTGGCTTCACCTTTCCAGATCTCCTGTGAACAGAATCACACAACATGCAGCCTGTTGAGTCTGCCTTTCTGTCTTTCTTTTTTTTTTTTTAAGACGGGGTTTCACCATGTTGGTCAGGCTGGTCTTGAACTCCCAACCTCAGGTGATCCACCCGCCTTGGCCTCCAAAGTGCTTGGATTACAGGTGTGAGCCACCACGCCCAGCCAGGTCTGCCTTTCTTGTTTAGCACAATGTATTTGAGACCCATCCATGTTGTGGCAGATGGCAAGAGTTTGTTACTTTTTGCTGTTGAGTACAATGCTATTCTATGAATGTACCGTAGTTTGTTTATTCTTTCATCAATTAAAGGATATTTGAGTTGTTTCCAGGTTTTGGCAAACATAAATAAAGCTGCTACAAGCATGAGCATACAGGTTTTGCATGAATGTAAGTTTTCATTTTCCTTGGGTAAATACTTGGGAGTGGGATTTCCAGGTTGCATGGTAAGTATAGGTCTAACATCATAAGAAACTGGTCCAGGCTGGGCACAGTGGCTCACACCTGGAATCCCAGCACTTTGGGAGGCGGAGGTAGGTGGATCACCTGAGGTCAGGAGTTTCAGACCAGCCTGGCCAACATGGTGAAACCCCGTCTCTACCAAAAATACAAAACAAAACAAATTAGCTGGTATGGTGGTACAGGCCTGTAATTCCAGCCACTGAGGCAGGAGAATTGCTTGAACTTGGGAGGTGGAGGTTGCAGCGAGCTGAGATGGTGCTATTGCCCTCCAGCCTGGCAGCCTGGGTAACAAAGTGAGACTCTAAGAAAAGAAAGAAAGAAAGAAAGAAACTGGTCCAAAGTATAGTCCACACTGGTGAGTGTGATGTGTGCACTTGGAAAAAATATGTGTTCTTTAGTTGCTGGGGGGAATGTTCTGTAAATGTCAACTGGGTCAAGTTACCTGAAATCTGAACTTCTCCGTCTTGACTGAATTTTAATTCAATCTGTTTTTGCTTCATGTATTTTGAAACTCTGTCAACCATTCACATTTTTTTGACTGTTCTGTCTTTCTGGTGACTTGATCTTTTATCATATGAAATGTCTCTTGTATCTGGTAATATTCTTTGTTTTGAAATCTACGGAATCCTATATCTAGCCTTCCTGTGCTGCCTCGTGCTGTCACCCTCTCTGTGACTTTATTTTTTGTTTTTGTTTTTTTGAGACAAGGTCTCTGTTGCCCAGGCTGGAGTGCAGTGGCTCAGTCATGGCTCAATGCAGCCTCAACCTCCCAGGCTCAAGCTATCCTCCCACCTCAGCCTCCTGAGTAGCTGAGGGTACAAGTGCACACCACCATGCCTGGCTAATTTTTGTATTTTTTGTAGAGATGGGGTTTGGCCATGTTGCCCAGGCTGGTCTTGAACTCTTGGCCTCAAGTGGTCCACCCGTCTCGGCCTCCCAAAGTGGTTGGATTACAGGCGTGAGCCACTGTGTCCAGCCTTCTGTGACTTTACATTTATGTGGCTTTAGTGTGAATAACATAATTGGGTGGAGCTTTTAAAAATTTACCCTGATAGTCTGGGCGCGGTGGCTCACGCCTGTAATCCCAACACTTTGGGAGGCTGAGGCGGGCAGATCACGAGGTCAAGAAATCAAGACCATCCTGGCCAACATGGTGAAATCCTGTCTCTACTAAAAAATATAAAAATTAGCTGGGTGTGGTGGTGCGTGCCCATAGTCCCAGCTACTCAAGAAGCTGAGGCAGGAGAATTGCTTGAACCCGGGAGGCGGAGGTTGCAGTGAGCCGAGATCGAGCCACAGCACTCCAGCCTGGAGCCTGGCGACAGAGCAAGACTCTGTATATAAAAAGGAAAATTACCCTGATAATCTCTGCTTTTCAGTGTTTCGTCTGTTTACATGTAATGCGGCTATTGGCATCTGCGGCTTTCATCTACGGTCATACTATTTGCTTTCTGTTTGTTCCTTTCCCCGCAACAGTCTCTTTCATCTCTTCTACCTTCTTTTGGGTTCAATGGATATGTCTTAGAATTCCATTTTAATGTATCTAATTGCACTTTCACGAAAATTCATCATCACATTATGTGTATTAGTGGTTATGTAATTCAGTGGTCTTTCCTTTTACTTTAAACTTTATAATTTATTTACTATTATTATTTTTTAGATGGAGTCTCATTCTGTCACCCAGGTTGAAGTGCATGATCACGGCTCACTGCAACCTCCACCTCCCAGGTTCAACTGATCCTCCTGACTCAGCCTCCCTAGTAGCTGAGATTACAGGGCACGCCATCATGCCCAGCTAATTTTTTATATTTTTAGTAGAGATGGGGTTTGACCATGTTGACCAGGCTGGTCTTGACCTCCTGACCTCAAGTGATCCGCCCAGCTTGGCCTCCCAAAGTGTTGGGATTACAGGCATAGGCCATGGTACCCAGCTTAAATTTGTTTGTTTGTTTTTGTTTTGAGATGGAGTCTCACTCTGTTGCCAGACTGGAATGCAGTGGCGTGATCTTGGCTCACTGCAACCTCCGCCTCCCGAGTTCAAGTGATTCTCCTGCCTCAGCCTCCTGAGCAGCTGGGACCACAGGCGTGCGCCACAATGCCAGGATACTTTTTTGTATTTTAGTAGAGACGGGGTTTCACCATGTTGGCCAGGATGGTCTCGATCTCTCGACCTCGTGATCCACCCGCCTTGGCCTCCAAAAGTGCTGGGACTACAGCGTGAGCCACCACACCCAGCCTTTTTTTTGTAGTCTTACATCTTAAATGTGTCTCTTAAAGAGCATCGAGTGGATCTTTAAAATCCCAGTTTTAGAATCCTTGCTTGTAACGCTCTGATTTCGCTCCTGGGAAGCTGTCCATGGGCTGAGAGCGCCCTTCTTATTTTGCACCTTCCATGTGAGCCCCCTGCTGGGCTTCGTTTTCTTTCCTCTCCTCCTGCTGTTCTTCCCTTTCCCGCTGTTACCATAATTTTAGTAGTTGGTTACTCCAGAGATCAGACAGCAGGCTCCACATGGCATAGCCCCGTGCTAGCGAATGCCTCTGTGCCCTCCTCCCAGGTAGTTTGGGAACATGGACGTCTCCATCTACCGTCACTGCCACCACCCTGTCCCAGCTTGCACGTTAGTTTCGTTTAATTTAATTTAGTTTATTTATTTATTTGAGGCGGAGTTTTGCTCTTGGCATCCAAGCTGGAGTGCAGTGGTGCAATCTCGGCTCACTGCAACCTCCACCTCCTGGGTTCAAGGGATTCTCCTGCCTCAGCCTCCCGAGTAGCTGAGATTACAGGTGCCCACCACCAAGCCGGGTTAATTTTTGCATTTTTTAAGTAGAGACGGGGTTTCACTACGTTGGCCAGGATGGTCTCAAACTCCTGACCTCAGGGGATCCTCCCACCTTGACCTCCCAAAGTGCTGGCATTACAGGCATGAGCCACTGAGCCCGGCCAGTATTATTTTATTTATTTCCATTTCATTGTTTAATAAATACTGAGCTGTTCCTCAGTGGTTCCTCAGCTGGGTGTGATGGCATGCAACTGTAGTCCCAGCTACTGAGGAGGCTGAGGTGGGAGGATCACTTGAACCCAGGAGTTCAAGGCCAGCCCGGGCAACACAGGGAGACTCCATCTCTTAAAAAAAAGAATAACTCTCACCACGTGACTGTAAACCACATGAAAACAGTGACTATGCCTGTTCATATAACACCTATCTCAGTGCCTGGGCACAGTAAATACTTTTTCAATGAGTTAATACATATATCATTTGTTGTTTATTAATAAAATCAACCACATAAAAGCGAGCGGCGGTGTTCGGTTCTTTCACAGTGCTGTGCGCCCTCCATCCACCTCCATCCAGTCCCAAAACATTTCTGATCCCCCAAAAGGAAACCCCAGACTCATCAAGCAGTCAATCAAGCAATCTCTCCTTCCTCTCTGACTTGGGCAACCCCCAATCTACCTCAGTCTCTGCAGATTTACCTGTCTGGTCACTTCATATAAAATGAATCACCCAGTGTGCCCTCTTGTGTTGGCGTCCTGCCCTTGGCACACTGTCTCCGCGGTTCAGCCACGCTGCAGCGTGTATGAGTCCTCATTCCCATTTATGGCTGAATACGATTGCACTGGACCGAGTGCCACGTTTTGTGTGCCCATTTACCCGTGGATGGACGTCTGGGCAGTGCTCACCTCCGGACTATTGCGAATGGTTCTGCTCTGAATATTGGTGCACACTTTTGCGTTTGAACATCTATCTTCAGTTATTTCAGGTATAACTAGGAGTGGAATTGCTGGGTCATATGGTAATTCTATGTTCAACGTTCTGAGGAACCAACGAACTGTTTTGCATAGCACTGAATCATTTCACATTCTCAGCAGTGTACAAGGATTCCAGTTTCTTCATCATCCTCATCAACACTTATTTTCAGTTCAAAACTATATATGTGTGTGTGTGTGTGTGTGTGTGTGTGTGTGTACATCTTGTAGCCGTCACAATGAGTGTGCAGTGGTACCTGGCTGCGATTTTGATTTGTTTCTCTAAGATGCATGATGGTGGCGTCTTTTACGTGCACATTGACCATTTGTATATCCTTGGAGAAACAGCTATTGAAGACCTTTGCTTTTTTTTTAAGTTGGCCATTGTTTGTTTAATTTATTTTTTATTTTTATTTTTTTAAGACGGGGTTTCACCATGTTGGTCAGGCTGGTCTTGAACTCCCGACCTCAGGTGATCCTCCCACCTTAGCCTCTAAAGTGCTTGGATTACAGGCGTGAACCACCACACCGAGCCTGTTTTTTTTTTTTTTTTTTGAGACAGAGTCTTGCTCTCTTGCCCAGACTGGAGTGTAGTGGTGCCATCACAGCTCACCACAACCCTGGGCTGTGATGGTACAGGTGTAAGCCACCACACAATTTTTGTCTTTTTTTTTTTTTTTTTTTTGAAAAAGAATCTTGCTGTCACCAGGCTGGAGTGCAGTGGCACGATCTTGGCTCGCTGCAACCTCTGCCTCCCAGTTCAAGCAATTCTCCTGCCTCAGCCTCCTGAGTAGCTGGGACCACAGGTGTGCACCACCACACCCAGCTAATTTTTTTGTATTTTTAGTAGAGACAGGATTTCACCATGTTGACCAGGATGGTCTCGATCTCCTGACCTTGTGATCCGCCTGCCTTGGCCTCCCAAAGTGCTGGGATTACAGGCATGAGCCACCACGCCCGGCCTAATTTTTATATTTTTTAATGGAGACCAGGTTTCACCATGTTGGCCTCGATCTCTTGACTTTGTGATCTGTCCACCTTGGCCTCCCAAAGTGCTGGGATTACAGGTGTGAGCCATCGTACCCAGCATATGTGTCTTTTGTTATTAATATATGTTATTACTGGCTGCTTGATAAAAAAGAAATATAAGACCAGGCATGGTGGCTAACATCTGTAATGTAATTCCAGCACTTTGGGAGGCCGAGGCAGGCAGATCACTGAGGTCAGGAGTTCGAGACCAGCCTGGCCAACACGGCAAAACCCCATCTCTATTAAAGATATAAAAATTAGCAGGGTGTGGTAATGGGCGCCTGTAAGCCCAGCTACTTCGGAGCCTTAGGGTGAGGCATGAGAATCACTTGAACCTGGGAGGCGGAGGTTGCAGTGAGCCGAGATCCAGCCACTGCACCCCAGCCTGAGTGACAGAGCAAGACTCGGTCTCAAAAAAAAAAAAAAAAAAAAAAAGAGAGAAATATAAATTATATAAGAAAATTAAAAAAATTAGTGAGTGACACCAGCAATAAAAAAGAAATATAAGTTAAATAAGAAAACCCTTGCCAGCTGGGCGTGGTGACTCATGCCTATAATCCAAGCACTTTGGAGGCCAAGGCGGGCGGATCACCTGAGGTCAGGAGTTCAAGACCAGCCTGACCAACATGATGAAACCCCATCTTTAAAAAAAAAAAAAAAAAGTATTGCCTGCTTGAGGTTTTTAATGTCTTTCTTTATCAACCCTACATAATGCCTGGCTTGACGTGCTGCCCACTCTGTTCCTACCCTTGCCCACCCACTCTGCCCATGCTAAGGCTGTTGCTCCCCACCTGCCTGGAGATTCTGCCTGACAACTCTCAGCTGACCCACACTCCAGGAATCTCTCTCAGCTGAAGAAAGCTCCTGCCTGGGTCAAGGCCACACCTCCTTTCCCAGAGCAGCCCATATCCAGTGCCTGGTATAAAGTCCCAGCTCCCTTGCCCAGAGATGGTATACTCTGAAGGGACGTTCCGGCTCCCGAGCTCCCTGCAGAGTCACCTGAGGCCCCGGTTGTGGCCGAATTGCCGCTCAGTCTCTCCCTCTGCCCATCCACTGCCCTCACTCCCCGCTGGTGCGGGTCCCAGGAACATGCCCCAGGAAACTTCTTGAATGCAAATCTGTGTCTCTGAGTCTGCTTACTGAGGAACCTGACTTGTAATAATACCCACAAAACATTATTTTCACTGCCATTCATTTAGATTTGCTCACATATTTGTCACCTTCTTACCTTTTATTTTTTTTTGAGACAGGGTCTTGCTCTGTCAGCCAGGATGGAGTGCAATGGTGCCATCTTGACTCCCTGCAGCCTCCACCTCCTTGGCACATCAATCCTCCCACCTCAGCCTCCCAAGTAGCAGGGACTACACACCTGTGCCACCATCCCAGCTAATTTTTGTGTTTCCCATTGAGATGGGGTTTTGCTGCGTTGCTCCAGTGGAAGCCCTGGGCTGAAGCATCCCCCACCTTAGCCTCCCGCAAGGTGCTGTGATTACAAGCATGAGCCACTGCGCCAGGCCACCTTCTTAGTCCTTATTCCTCCTTGCATCTCAGGCCTTCCGGCTGGGATCCCTTCCCTTCCACGTGAAGCGTATCCTTTAGGATGTCCTTTGGTGCACGCCTATTGGTCAGAAGCTCTCAGTCACTGCTGGTATAAATATGCCTTATTTCCCCCTCATTCCTGAAAGCTGTTTTCACTGGGAACATCTTCCCCACCCCTAGCACAACTGAAGAGATCATTTCTCTTCGTTTTCTGTCTTTCATTCTCGCTGTTAAGAAATAAGCTGTAGGTCAGGCTCATTAGCTCATGCCTGTAATCCCAATTACTTTGGGAGGCCGAGGCGGGTGGATCACCTGAGGTCAGGAGTTCGAGACCATCGTGGCCAACATGGTGAAACCCCGTCTCCACTACAAGTACAAAAATTAGCCAGGTGTGGTAGTGTGTGCCTGTAATCTCAGCTACTCAGGAGGCTGAGGTGGGAGAATCGCTTGAACCTGGGAGGTGGGGGTTGCAGTGAGCTGAGATAACGCCACTGCACTCCAGCCTGGGCAACAGAGTCAGACTCTGCCTCAACAAAACAAAACAAAACAAACAAAAAAAGAAAGAAGCTATCAGTCTAATTGTTGTCCCTGGAAGGTAATCTGCTTGTTGTTTCAATAACTGAGAGAGATTGGTTGAAAACGCCCATGACAAAGGTGCATTTGTCCATTTCTCTGTCCTTCCATGAAATTTTCAATATTTTATTATGAAAAATTGCCAACATACAAAACCATTGAAAGGTGCTCATGACTATAATCCCAGCGTGTTGGGAGGCTGAGGTGGGAGGCTTGCTTGAGTTCAAGACCAGCCTGGGCAATAGAGTGAGATCTTGTCTCTCAAAAGAAAAGAAAAAACCCAAAAAAACAACAAAAAGCAAAACTTTGGAAAAGTGATTATTTTGCTAATTTTTCACATTGCATAATTAAAAGAATCTATACTAAAATGTAAATTGTTACATATTTGTTTACTTTCAGTTTATGGTTGCTTGTCTTTTTAGAGCCCATTTAAATTACATCACAAATTCACTCTGAAATAATTATTGACCTGTACACTATGATTTATTGCAGTCTTCTGTATGTAAGATCTGCTTCACATATCTATTAGTATGTATGTGAGACACAATGCCTGAATTGCCTATGACAATATGGTGTATCCTAACTTTGTAATTAGAAAAACACTCCACCAAGGCTGGGCTTGGAGGCTCACACCTGTAATCCCAGGACTTTAGGAGGCCGAGGTGGGCGGATCACCTGAGGTCAGGAGTTGGAGACCAGCCTGGCCAACATGGTGAAACCTCATCTCTACTAAAAATACAAAAATGTAGCTGGGTGTGGTGGTGGACACCTGTAATCCCAGGTACTCAGGAGGCTGAGGCAGAAGAATCACTAGAACCCGGGAGGAGGAGTTTGCAGTGAGCCAAGACTAAACCACTGCACTCTAGCCTGGGCTACAGAGCAAGACTCTGTCTCAAAAAAAAAAAAGTTTTTCCCTTAAGTTGTAAAACTATGATATTAATGTAAACAGAAAAATTTGTTGAATGAACATAGCTTTTCTCTTGTCAAAAAGCGTTTAAGAAGCAAATGTTCTGAAGGTTTCAAGAAATATAAAATTACCCAGGCGTGGTGGCGTGAGCCTGTAGTCCAGCTACTCGGGAGGCTGAGGCAGGAGAATCGCTTGAACCCGGGAGGCGGAGGTTGCAGTGAGCCAAGATCATGCCACTGCACTCCAGCCTGGGCAACAGAGCAAGACTCTGTCTCAGAAAAAAAAAAAAGAAAAGAAAAGAAAAAGAAAGAAATATCTCAGCTTGGCGTGGTGGTTCACACCTGTAATCCCAGGGCTTTGGGAGGCTGTGGCAGGAGGATCACTTGAAGGCAGGAGTTTGAGGTCAGCTAGGGCAATGTAGCAAGTCCCTGTCTCTACAACAACAACACAGAATTCACCAGGCAGGTTGGTGCATGCCTGCAGTCCTAGCTACTGGAGAGGCTCACGTGGGAGGAGCCCTTGAGCCCAGGAGTTGGAGGTTACAGTGCGTTATGTATGATTGCACCACTACACTCTAGTTTGTCACAGAGTAAGACCTTGTCTCTGAAAAAAAAAAAAAAAAAAAAAACTGTAACGTGAACATCCGTATGCCACTCTAGATTCTATAATTAATATGATGGTATATTCACTTTATTGTGTATCCATTCATCCAGCCCCCTTCTATCCATCTGTCAATCCATCCTTTTTGGTGCATTCCAAAAACAGTTGCTACATCAATATACTTTATCCCTAAACATTCAACATGTATGTCATTAACTAGGTCTCTGATTCCCTTTTAAGATTTTTTTTTTTTGAGACGGAGTCTCCCTCTTGTCACCCAGACTAGAGTGCAATGGTCGATGTTGGCTCACTGCAACCCCCGCCTCCCAAGTTCCAAGTGATTCTTCCACCTCAGCTTCCTGAGTAGCTGGGATTGTAGACGCCCACGACCATGCCCGGCTGATTTTTGTATTTTTAGTAGAGACGGGGTTTCACCATGTTGGTCAGGCTGGTCTTGAACTCCTGACCTCAGGTGATCCACCCACCTCAGCTTCCCAAACTTCTGGGATTACAGGTGTGAGTCATCGTGCCTGGCCTAAGGTAAAATTTACATGCAATTAAATGAACAAATTTGGGGCAAATGCATATACCCATACTCCTATGTATCCCAAACTTCTAACAAGATATAAAACATTGCTGTCACCATGGAAGGTTCCTTGTGCCCTTTCCCATCAATCCCTACCTCACACCATCCACAGAAGCAACCATTGTCTTAATTTCTTCACCACAGATTAGTGTAGCCTGTTTTAGAACTTTATATAAATGGAACCATACATATATATCTTTCTTTGTAAGGATTCTTTCATTTAGTACATTTTTGAGATTCATAAATTTTGTTGTGCACATTAGTAATTCATTTCTTTTTATTGTTAACATTCAATTTTGAGAATCTGGTACAGTTTGTGTATCCATTCTCCTATTAATAGGTCCTTGTGATGTTTACAGTTTAGGATCACTAGGACAAAAGCTGCAGTGTGGCCATTCGAATCCGTATAAGCTTTTCCGGGCCGCGGGCCTTTTTTTTTTTTTTTTTTTTTGAGACAGAGTCTTGCTCTGTCGCGGGGCTGGAGTGCAGTGGCACAATCTCGGCTCACTGCAACCTCGGCCCCCCATATTTAAATGATTCTCCTGCCTCAGCCTCCCAAGTCGCTGTGACTACAGGCGCACGGCACCATGCCCAGCTAATTTTTGTATTTTTAATAGAGATGGTTTCACCATGTTGGCCAGAACGATCTCGACCTCTTGACCTCGTGATCTACGCGACTCAGCCTGCCAAAGTGCTGGGATTACAGGTGTGAGTCACTGAGCTCGGCCTCATTTCTATTAAGTGTGGAGTTCTCTAGGAGTGGAATTGTGGGTTTAGAAGGCAGGTGCATATTCAGTTTTTTTAAGAAACAATTAGGGCCAGGCATGGTGGCTCACACCTGTAATTCCAACACTTTGGGAGGCTAAGGCAGGCAGTTCATGAAGTCAGGAGTTCAAGACCAGCCTGAAAAACATGGTGAAACTCTGTCTCTACTAAAAAAAAAAGAAAAGAAAAAGAAACAGAACTTTTCCCAAAGTGTTGGTACCATAGTACACACCAACCCACAGTCTGTAAGAGTCCCAGTGGCTCCACTTCCTCACCGTATCTGGTGTTCTCAAGTCTCAAATTGCAGCTGTTCTGGTGGGTATGTATCGGTATTTTATTATGGCTCTTTCAGAAACTTTTGTTTCATATATTTTGAGAGTATTTCAGCAGGTGCATTCAATGATAGAACACTTATTCTTTTCTGAGACAGAGTCTCACTCTGTTGTCCTGGCTGGAGTGCAGTGGTGTGATCTCAGTTCACTGCAACCTCTGCTTCCCGGGTTCAAGCAATTCTCCTGCCTCAGCCTCCTGAGTAGCTGGGACTACAGGTGGTCACCTCCATGCTCAGCTAATTTTTGTATTTAGTAGATGCGAGGTTTCGCTATGTTGGCCAGACTGGTCTGAAACTCCTGACCTCAGGTGATTCACCCTCGGCCTCCCAAAGTGCTGGGGTTATAGGTGTGAGCCAACTCGCCCGGCCAGAACTGTTATTTCTGATGTGTTGAAGGTTCATTACATTGTGGCAATCCTCTTTATTCCTAATGACTTTTCTTGGTTTGTCAACAAAATAAACAGAGAGATGCTCTCTCAAAGAAAAAGGTATCTGGGAATAGGGCATTGCAATGGGAATATGCATGTCATAGTGACCTATGTGTGTACTTTAAGCAGGTAAAGGGAGAGAATAGCTTTTAAAGGAAAAGTGAGGAGGATTACATAATTGTTCTGAGAGAATTATCCCTGGCCATGAAGGTCAATAGCAAGGCCGATGCCGGTCCAAGTTTGGACAGGCTGTTGCTGGGTGGATGTCCTTGCAGAAGTACTACTTGTGTAAGGTTATGATGGCCTTTGTGCAGGCTGTGGTTTTTGCAGTCTTTTGTGATTGTTGATAGTTGTGATAGTCGTGATTGGACAAATGAGCAGGAGAACGTTCTCTTCACAGCCTTGCCTGGCTCTGTGTCTCAGGGTTGGTTGTTTGGTTGGTTGGTTTTTGCCTTTTAAATCACAAATGACTCCATTTTCATTCTGACAGCCTTCACGTTTCTCCCTTTTGATCGAGATCTTCCTCTGAAAGCCTCAGTGGTCAATCAACCCGTGGTTAGGTTTTGATAGTCCGTGGATGCCAGGATGGACCTGTCCTGTTTGCCAGCCTTGTCCCACACTGCAGGGAGTGGTTGCCAACGAGGGACCAGTGTCAAAACCCTTTTAGCCACCTGTGAACAACAAGGAAGGTTTGAAGGGAGAGGCTGTCAGCCAAGTCTACCTAGAATCCATTGTTAAGTTCAATTTTGTCTGTTCCATCGTCTTTTTTGTTTTTCCTGTCATTTCAAATTGCCAGGCCAGCATCATTCTGTTAGAAGTTGTAGTTCTGTAAATTTTTTTATTTTTTTAGAGACAAGGTTTTGCTCTGTCACCCAGGCTGGATGGCAGTGGTTCGATCATAGCTCACTGCAACCTTAAACTCTTGGGCTCAAGGGATCCTTCTGCTTTAGCCTCTCGAGTAGCTGGGACGACAGGCACAGGCCACCGAACCTGGCTAAATTTTTCAATTTTTTTGTAGAGACAGGTATCGCTTTGTGGCCCAGGCTGGTCTCAAACTCCTGGCTTCAAATGAACCTCCAACTTCAGCCTCCCAAAGTGTTGAGATTACAGGTATGAACCGCTGTGCCCTGCCATTCTTCAAAAACAATTCTTCAAATTTCTTTTGAGACATCTGTCACCCAGGCTGGAGTGCGGTGGCACGATCTCAGCTTACTGCAACCTCTGCCTTCTGGGCTCAAGCAGTCTTCCTACCTCAGCCTCCCGAGTAGCTGGGACTACAGGTGCATGCCATCACATCCAGCTAATTTTTTGCATTTTTACTAAAGATGGGGGTTCCACCATGTTGCCCTGGCTGGTCTTGACCTCCTGGGCTCAAGTGATTTGCCCAACTTGGCCTCCCACAGTGCTGGGATTACAGGTGTGAGCCACTGTACCAGGCTTCGCAAAAATTTTAACATATAACAGTATAAAGTCTTTCTGTGTTTTTGTTTTGTTTTGTTTTTGAGATGGAGTTCCGTTCTTGTTGCCCAGGCTGGAGTGCAATGGCGCAGTCTTGGCTCACTGCAACCTCCACCTCAGGGTTCAAGTGATTCTCCTGCCTCAGCCTCCCAAGTAGCTAGGATTACAGGTGCCCACCACCATGCCCGGCTAATTTTTGTATTTTTAGTAGAGACGGGGCTTCACCATGTTGGCCAGGCTGGTCTCGAACTCCTGACCTCATGTGATCCACTTGCCTTGGCTTCCCAAAGTGCTGGGATTACAGGCGTGAATCACCACGCCTGGCCCATAGTGATATTTTATATTATTGCTCTGAGCTTAAGGTTCTGGCCTGTTTAATCTGAGAGCCTAACCTTTATAAATATTTATCTAGCTCTTTGCTTTTAGACTGTTAATCTTTCAATTAACTGTTCCGTCACCCTAAGCAATTATTAGTCAAGCAAACCTAAATTTACTTTTCTAAAAGATGTCTAGGTTGTTGGTTACCATGGAGCTTTTGTCATTTATAAGCTATTAATTTGAAAGCCCTTTAAGACTTAAAAAAAAAAAAACAACTTGGCTAGAATACCATAAGCAGTGAGTTTTATTTTAATACCAGAAGAAGAGCCAGCAGAGAAATGGCGAGGGTGGGGGGGTGAGGGGCGGGGGCGGGGGGCGGGGGGGAGGGAAGGAGAGAGAGAGAGAGAGAGAGAGAGAGAGAGAGAGAGAAACTTAGAAGGCTTTACATTAACTCCTTTTTTTTTTTTTGAGACGGAGTCTCACTCTGTTGCCCAGGCCCAGTGCAGCCTCTGCCTCCCGGGTTCAAGCAATTCTAGTGCCTCAGCTCCCCAAGTAGCTGGGATTACAGGCGTGTGCCACCATGCCCAGGTAGTTTTTGTATTTTTTGTAGAGACAGGGTTTCACCACGTTGGTCAGGCTGCTCTTGAACTCCTGACCTCAAGTGATCCACCCGCCTTGGCCTCCAGAGTGCTATGATTACAGATGTGAGCCATCGTGCCTGGCCTACTCGAACTCTATAGTTGCAGGGGGTTTTTTGCTTGTTTTAAAGTTCAAGTAATGATCATTTGAGCTCTGATTTTTCCTTGACATAATTTGCCCATCATTTAAAAAATGTTCACAAGAATGAGATATAATATGTAACTGGCTGGAGTCCCAGAAAGCCTAGCATGTTGTAATGTTTGAGAATCCCATTCTGCTTTTTATTTATCTCTCCAGAGCAAAGAGTATCTTTTTTATCCTGTCAGAGAATGTCAGGAGTTTGGACCGGTATTTTGGCGTTTTCGACGGTGGAAGATTTTTTAGGAAAAAAGCCAGGGAAACCAGTGAAACCAAATCGAAGGACACCAAGAGAACAGTGTTCACAAAATGTTACCCCAGCCATGCAGATCCAACAAAATATGACAGTACACGCTCAGACCAAAAGTGAATTCACCAGAAATGACAGGTAGAGTGTGAATTCAGTAGAAACCAGAATACTCAACCCAGAGAGTCTTTATAGCAGAAAGGACTTACCAGAAAAAGACAGTCTTTTATCATCTCAGGAGGGATGTAAGGTTCTTTATTAAGGTGGCCTTGTAGCCAAACCATATCTTGAATATAAAAAATTCTCTACCAAAAAAAAAAAAAAAAAAAAGCTTCCAACAAAAAGAGGGAGGGTTGGCCTGAGAGAAGTCTCACCAAGGCCAAAAACGTGAGCCACGGGAGCCTGGAGCTCAAAGGCCTCGTAAGAGGACTGCATGCTGGCGAGAAGAAGAATTTTTCCTGATAGTGAGCTTTCTTCTTCTTTTTTTGGAGACGAAGTTTCGCTCTTTGTTGCCCAGGCCGGAGTGCAGTGACACAACCTTGGCTCCCTGCGACCTCTGCCTCTTGGGTTCAAGCGATTCTTCTGTCTCGCCCTCACAAGTAGCTGGGATTACAGGTGTTTGCCACTTTGCTGGGCTAATTTTTGTAGTTTTAGTAGAGACCAGGTTGCACCATGTTGGCCAAGCTGGTCTCAAACTTCTGGTAATCTGCCTGCCTCAGCCTCCCTAAGGGCTGGGATGACAGGCGTGAGCCACTGTGCCCCGCCTCTGATAGTGATCTTTCTTTAGGTGCCATTTCTGACCCCGTTTATGTCAATTAAATAATAGAGGCTCTTTAAAAGAAAGATACGTATTCAGGAATAGGGCATCCCAATGGTAATACACATGTCATAGTGAGCTATGTGTGTACTTTAGGTAGGTAAAGGGAGATAATTTTTTTTTTTTGAGGCAGAGTCTCACTCTGTCACCCAGGCTGGAGTACAGTGGCTCCATCTCAGCTCACTGCAATCTCCACCTCCCGGGTTCAAGTGATTCTCCTGCTTTAGCCTTCTGAGTAGCTGGAATTACAGGCATGTGCTACCACACCCGGCTAATTTTTTGTTATTTTCAGGAGAGATGGGTTTCGATATGTTGGTTAGGCTGGTTTCGAACTCCTGACCTCAGGATTCACCCGCCTCGGACTCCCAAAGGTGTGTGCCACAATGCCTGGCTGAGACAATGGTTTTTAAAGGAAAAATCAAGATTACATAATTGTTTTGAGATTATCTGTGGCTACGAAGATCTGTAGCAAGGGTGATGCAAGTCCACAGCTAGACAGGCTGTTGCTGGGTAGATGACCTTGAAGTATTTTTTTGGATGGGGCTGTGATGCTTTTTGTGCAAGGCTGTGGTTTTTGCAATATTTTGTGATAGTTTTGTTATTGGGCATACCAGTATGAGAACCTTCACTATCACAAAAGACTACAAACCCCACTCTATTTGTTCATTTTTTCTTTCTTGAACTCGTGACTCCTTTTTGATTCTGACAACTTTCATACTTTATTAAAATCTATTTTTTCTGAGATATAAAGAGCTCCATCTTTGGTTAGTATATGTCTACGATACCTTTCTTCATCCTTTCAACTTCTCTTGTCCTATTTTAGGTGATGCTCCTGTAAACAGTATATTGCTAGACTTAAAAATGCAAGCTTATGGCTTGTCCTTTACCTGATAGATTTATTCCATTTACTTTCATTGGGATTTAAAATGTGTGAACTTGTTACTACATTTCTTTCAGATTTTCCTGCTTTTTAGATACCTGGGTTTTTCCAAAAAAAAGAAAGACCTTTTATTTTTTAGTTAACCTTTTTTAAAAAGAGGTTTTAGGTTCACAGCAAAATTGAGTGGAAGGCACAGTTCCCATAGACTCCTTCTCCACCAGAGTGGTGCATCTGTTAAAACTGATGAGCTGACACTGGCACATCATGATCACCCAAAGTCCGTAGGGTCCACTGTTGGTGGCGTACATTGCATGGGCTTGGACAAATGTATCATGACATATATGCACCATTATAGGATCATACAAAGTAATTTCACTGCCCTAAAAATCCTGTGCTCAGCCTAACCCTTCCTCCCTCGCCACCATGGATGTTTTTATTGTCTCCATCGTTTTGCCTTTTCCAGAATGTCATATAGTTGGAATCATATCAATGGCAAAACGATGGAGACAATAGTATGAGTGGGTACAATGTATCCACAAGGCTGGACTTGTTCCTGTCTCTGGGTCCTTGGAATGCCAGACTTGTGCAGTGAAGTTCCCATTGATTCTATCACCAAGTGAATCTTAGGTAAACTGTCCCCTAACTCCCAGCTGGCTGCGTGACTTAGAATTACTCTGTATCTGGTCATCAAAAGAACTTTTTTTTGTTTATAAAGACAGGGTTTCACCACGTTGGTCAGGCTGGTCTTGAACTCCCGACCTCAGGTGAACCGCCTGCCTTGGCCTCCAAAGTGCTTGGATTACAGGCGTGAGCCACCACGCCTGGCATCAAAAGAACTTTATTAGTAATCCCAGCATTTTGGGAGGCTGAAGCAGGCAGATCACTTGAGGTGGGGAGTTCAAGACCAGCCTGGCTAACATGGTGAAACCCCGTTTCTACTAAAAATACAAAAATTAGCTGGGTGTGGTGGTGTGGGCTTAAAGTCCTAGCTCCCCAGGAGGTGGAGGCAGAAGAATGGCTTGAACTCAGGAGGTTGCAGTCAGCTGAGATTGTGCCACTGCACTCCAGCCTGGGCAACAGAGTGAGTCTCTGTTACACAGACACACACCCAAGAAACTTGACGAACAGAGAAGAGACGGTGGTCACATCGGAGAACCCCAAACTTGTAATTACAGAGAGCTGTTCCTGAACCTCCATGGCCCTGCTCCTGGGCCTTGGCCTTTCAGTAGACCTCAAATAGGCAATCCCAGTCTTGAGAGAGGAGAGAGAGAGGGGAGAGGGGAGAGGAGAGAGAGGTTTCATTGCTCCTGGGACCTCAGATTCTGCTGTGGGACAGGAGCCTGGACCTGCTAACCTCTACACTCTGGGCACTGTGCCCTCACGAGAGAGCCAAGGCTGGTGGGGAGCCAAGCTTCCCAGGCTCAAGTGCATCCTTCCGAGCAGTCTGCTCGCTGCCCCGCCCCTCACCTCCCTCCCTGTCTCCCACAGGACCTGAACCTCCCTGGCGACAGAGGGACGCAGACTTGCCCGGAGCACCTGCTGCTTCCACCAGCCTCAGCCCCACCATGTTCCCCGCTTTCCTCTCCTGGGCCAACTCCTACCCATCCTTTGAGAACCAGCACGATCACTGCCTTCTGTGGTGCTCTCCTCCCTTCTCTGAGGCTCTATCCCCGTTTGCCTGCCTTGGCCTGGGAGCTCCTTTAGGGTGTGAGGGGGTGGGGCTGGGGATTTGGAGTCAAGTATCAACTGCCAGAGGCCTGGCGTGGAGTAGGGACTCAAGGATCTGGTGGGGTGAACGAGTGGACGGCCACCCACCTCTGGGACTTGATTTTCAGTCTATAGATGGTCCCTTCAGAAGGCTCCAGCCCTGTCAGTTGCAACTTTACCCAAGGACCTGGAGAGCTGCTGTACTGCCCTCTCTCCACTGTACATTCTAAGGACGAGAAAATTTCTTACCTCTATCCTACGTCCCCCATGGGGCAGTACGGACATGAGGGCCACACACGGAGAGGACTAATATTGGTTTGTGACAGCAGAAGCTGGGGCCCAACCTCCATGTGCATTTGCTGTGGGACTCTGGGCTTGTTTCCTCCTCGAGAAGCCCATGTGTAACCCAATGCTTGTGCCACTGACCTGTGTACACTTCGGAAGGATCCCTTCCTTCGCCGAGTGCTAGACACACTGAACGGCCAGCTGCTGGCCGCCTTCCTGGGAAGCCTGCTCAGCTACACTGGCAGGCCGCCTGTCCTCACGGGCCTCAGTCGCTAGGGGCGCAATGCCATTCTATCACTAGCAGCTCTAGGGCCCATCCTCCCAAGAGCAGCAGGCAATGGACTGACGTCTGCTCAGCTCAAGGCTGCCCTGTGCCCGTGGTGGCAGAAGCTTCCCAGCTAATACCATTTGTTGGACAGAACTCTGCCTGCTGGGGCCCTGGCACGTGACAGGATGGGCTGCCCAATGGTTCAGGGGGCTATTTGCAGATATGGGATCACATGAGGGCACAGCCTGTCCATAGTCACCTGGCTTTGGGAATCACTAGTGTTGCTGGTGGCAACCACCCACGGGCTATTAGGGGCTGAGACAAAAACTGCACCCTCAAACGCTCCACAGCCAGCAACAGCTCTTGCCTTGCAGCTGCCAACTGCTCCTTGTTCTACTGACTCCTGCTCGTCATATCTTCAGTTGCAGCACATACTCTGTCCTTTTAGACTATTTCCCCTACTGCCCTAGCCAGGAATTCTGAGGGCTGCACACAGGGTTTCCACCCTCACCAGATGTGGAAAGGCAGTCCCCTAGTTTTACAGTAAGGTCCAGGACAGAATCCAGATTGGATCCTAACATCCAAGTGAATCCTCCGCCTCTTAAAAATAATCGACTATATAAGCAAATGGCAGGTGGCAGGACCAACTCAGATCCTACCACTCACTTGGGGGTCCCCACACTGGACCTCCATCTAGGTTCCAAGAAAAGAACTCCTCTGTAGCTACTATTCTCACATCCCAGTACATATAAGCCTTTCATTTTCTGTCCATAAAAACAAAAAAACAGAAATTTGATTCCCAGAACAAAACTTGTTATGGCTGAACCCGACAAGTGGGCATAAACCCTGAGCTCCCAACCTATTATCAAAGGCTCACAGGGTGTTACATAAACCTACAATGAGACCCGATGGCAAGTCATCTGCTGTCACTCCACTTACAGAATGTCCTTATGTATCAGTATGTGTACAGAGTACTGGGGACAGAGATGACTGAATGACTCCCTGAGCCCTTGAGATGGCAAACAAAAGTGCAGCACTGTTTTTGGTACTGAGATTGCTCTGGTTTTGTAGTTGTCAGGGAGACTGAAATTTGAACCATCCAAAAGACAATGCAGGGACAAGGTCAATTTTGCGTTTTTTGGTTACTCTGGAATGGAATACTGGTAGGTCAAGCTGTGGGCAACTAGCTAAAAGAGCTGGTTAGGTAAGGACTGTCTGCAGACTCGTCAGAGAAATCTGAAATACATTAAGGCATGGTTATTTTGTTAGACAAATGACCTCGGTATAACAGTACCTATGCCTCAGGACTATTGTGAGGACTGACTGAGCTAAAAGAAAACACAGAAGTTTCAAATTCACGTATCTACTTTTTGCAGATACACATATCTACTTTCATTTCTGGCATCTCCAGGCCAAAGGCATAGACAGTGCTCAGTATATTGGAATAAGCAGCTTTGGGGCCCAATCCTGATACACCTCCCTTCTCAAGTGGGAAACACTGGATTAGAGTACCTCTTTGCCCCACTCTAAACTTTAGGACCCATGCTAGTTATTTTTTAACTGTCAACTTCAGAATGTATTTATTTAGAAAGCAATCCTTGGCCGGGCACAGTGGCTCACGCCTGTAATCCCAAGGCAGGCGGATCACCTGAGGTTGGGAGTGTGACAATAGGCTGACCAACACCCTGCCTCTACTAAAAAATCAGCTGGGCGTGGTGGCGCATGCCTTTGATACCAGCTACTCAGGAGGCTGAGGCAAGAGAATTGCTTGAACCCAGGAGGCAGAGATTCCAGTGAGCCGAGAACCCACCATTGCATGACAGCCTGGGCAACGAGAGCAAAACTGTCCCTCCACCACAAAAAAAAGAAAAAGCAATCCTCCCCATTTTTAACTAGATATATATACTATTTCCACAATTACAGAGCTGTATATTTGAAGTCTGAGTTCCCTAAGTTTCTGTCAGTATTTCAAAAAATAAAATTGAGGCAGATTCTCAGTTCACAGAAGACTAGCAAACCTAAAGAAAGCCAGTGACCCTATTAAATGAACTGCTTCGTGAGGCTGGCCAGTGTAACTGCAGGATACATCTAACACAAATCCAAAGCAACAGCTACAAAAAAGGGCAGATTCCAATGCTTTGATCTCATTATAAAATGGAAACTTATTAAAGCAGAGACAAAATACAATTTTATCATTATTTTAATCAAGTAACTTAGCTGTTTGAAACAAGAAATCCTTAAGACAGTTCAATAGAGCAAAGTGAAGAATTACTCTATTAGGATAACCTGTGAACAAAGTTCAGATTATGTGAATTTGAATTCCATTGGAAGTTTGGCACCAGACTGAACACTGGTCTAAGCTAAAATTTTTAGTGTTCTAGAAGCCCTGAACATGTTTTCCCTCAGATTAAAAGTAGAAGTTTTATAACAGAACCTCATTAGCTTGACACTACGTTGAGTACAACTTAGCTTAGGTCACCAGTATCTCCTTTAGAATTCCAGTTAATGAAAGCAAACTGGCCTCGCGACAAAGAATTTGAAACCTAGGCAACACCCAGTTTGAAGAAAAAAAAAATCCTCTTTGGTGTGACAAAGCACATTCCCTCCAGGTATATGGCTCCTGCTCCACTTGCACTAGAATCTATGAAAGGCAGCTGGAGGCCAATTCTTGCTTCTCCAGTAAGATTGCTAGGTTTCAATTCCTTAAAATAGCAAGCCAACAAGGTTTTATTACATGAAATGTTTGTATTGTTTCAATGTGAAAAATTTTTTATGCTTGATATTATTAAGGTCTCATTATCTGTGAGATAAGTCACAAAAAAAGAGGTGGATGATATATAAGCCACTGCTCCAAAATTAACTCTATCGATTCTCAATTCCCACTGTGCACTTTGTGAAAAGGGTAACTGTCAACAAGCTTAAGAAGATGATTACGCAAACAATCAGAACCCATATTGAGTTTAGATTAGGCAAGGAGTTCACAGGCAAGTTATCAACTCTTTTATGTCCAAATCTAAAGCCCTGCATGGGCTCTGTCAGATCCTTGTCACCTGCATTCAGGTGGCCATCAGACTTCTTGGGTGCCTGGCTATATTCAATGTGAAGTAAAAAATATCCCAAGTCTTACACCAAAATAGAGGCTCTGACTTAGAAGTATACTTTTAGCTTTCTTCTTAAATAAGACATTCGGGGGGGGGGGGAAGAATATCAAATTTGAAACACAGTAAATACTTATTTTGGCAAGATAGCAACCAAAATCTAAAAAGCATAATCTGTGTCCAAATGTAAAAGGCATTAAAGAACCACCAATTGGGGGGGGGGGGGGCGGCACACTGAACAAAAAGATACAGTATGTCTAACATTTTAGAAGTTTAATTTAAACCCTAAGGGCAAAAACTGAAAAATTATGCTTAGGTTGCTAGTAAGTGCACCCTTCCCTGTTTCTCCCAAATAACATCAGTTTATTGTTTAATTGCACCCCAAAGCAAGTCCTCTCAGTACAAAGTAACTACTACATACACATAAAATGCTTGTTAATGTAATAATTTCCCTGGCTCATCCAATGTGCAACGCGTATGATTTCAAAGACTACGATTTGGGGCAAGTGTACATGAAGAAAGAAAACAACTCTCCAAGTTTTAAAACCTGCTCTTAATTTATAGGACACTCAGGTCATCAGGTCGTATTTACTTCTTAGTAAGATGTTGCACTGTCATTTATCAATCTACCTCACAACGTACATTACCGGATGCCAATTTGAGGGACTAGAGATAAACTTTAGTACTAGATTTAATGGGCTGAATAAGGTAATTACAGTAAGTTTGCTTTACCTTCTGTTGAAGACCTCTTTACAGCCTCAGCACCTAATGATATCTAGCAGGCTCCAAGAATGCTCATCAGGTGAAATGATGGCACATTTAAAAAAGGAGCCAGTTATTTCAGCTCAAGTCATTCAGAGCCAAACATCTGTAGAATGACCAAAATCAAATCTTTATTTTTATAACTATATAAATGTGATCCAAAAGTGTCCACCACTAGTTTTTTCAAAAAGAAACATGCTATAAATAAGCAAACTACATCTGCTCACTGATGTGTATCGACTCCCTAGATGTCTCATTGGGCTTAATTACAGACCACTCACAGTAACAGATTTTTAGTGTAAAGTGTAGCATGATGTTAAGCCATTTTAGCTTTTTCACATACATGTTGCACTTCTGGCTGATAATGGAAAAGAATTTGCAGCATTACACTGTTAAGCTAGGTTGCATCCATCCCCTTAAATGGCATCAATATCAATGTCGTCATCCTTGTTGTCGGACTTTACAGTTTCAACTTTCGGTACACTGGCAGTCTTCGAATACACCACCTGATAAAAGGAAATGATTTTATTAAATGTAAGCTGATAAATCTGCTTATAAAACAAATCAATATAAATTGTGGTCACAAAGGAGAAAAACTGCCTAGATGCAGCCATTTCTTCTTCACTGAATAGCTTTGTTATGTAAAACCTATAGGTTATCTTACACAGGCTCCACAATCTTAACAATATTTTACAATTTTTAAAAATAGACTATTATGTGTAGGAGTAGGAATGGCTTCCATCACCCTATTAAGATTATTTTCCAAATTATTGGGAGGCTATATTTTATTGCATCTTAAATTCTAAACTTGAAATTACCACAAACTGCCATTTTATCATTCCTCACAAACCTTTGTAAGTCTCACTCACTCACTGCCAACACTGTATTCAACACTCCCCGCCAGTGTTTACCTCAATGTTCTCATCTTCATCTTCTTCTTCACCACCAGAAGATTCTTCCTCTGCCTCCTTCAACCATTTTATAAATGGTTCTGCTTTGACACGAATCTCTTTGGCAAGTTCTTTGGAGACATATTTCTTAGAGGCCTAAAAAATTGGGTACAATTCTCTTGAGGACTTAATTTTTTTTTTTTTTTTTGAGACACTCACTCTGTGGCCCAGGCTCGAGTGCAGTGGCACGACCTCGGCTCACTGCAACCTCTGCCTCCTGGGTTCAAGCAATTCTCCTGCCTCAGCCTCTGGGACTTAATTTTTGATTATTTATATAATCCCCCTTACTGAGCTCTTTGAAGAGACTGGGTCATAAGAAGTCTGAATTCTCAACAGAATATATGTACTCAGCAAACACATTATTAGTCTCAGCAGTTTGTTATGACTACAAAGCAGACATGGTGGGAATCACGACCTACAGCACAGGGACTGAACTTCAGCGTAGAGACCAGGTATTAAATACTACTTCTCGATCCCAAAACCCTGTCTCAGTACTTGTGAACAGCCGCGTGTGGTGGCTCAGGCCTTACTCCCTGCACTTTGGATGCTGAAGCAGGTAGATTATCTGAGGTCAGGAGTTCGAGACCAACCTGGCCAACATGGTAAAACCCTGTCTCTACTAAAAATACAAAAACTAGCTGGGCATGGTGGCAGGTGCCTGTAATCCCAGCTACTCAGGAGGCTGAGGTTGCAGTGAGCCAAGATCACACCACTGTACTCCATCCTATGCGACAGAATGAGACTCTGTATCAACTGCCACCCCGCCCCCCCACACACAACCAAACACTTGTTAACTTAAAGAGCCCACCTATGTATTCCCCACCTTTTCCGACCAGCTGATGATGACCTCTTCTTCTAAAAGGTCTGCATCATACATCTCCTTCAAGATATGTGGAATCTTGGAGATAAGCTGAGCTTGATGCATTGCTACCACACACTCCAAACCATGAAGAAGGTACCGTTGAGCTTTTTTGTTGTTGTGACAAAACTGCAAATAAATACCTTGGAGTTAACAAGCTTTTTTGTATGTACTAACTTGACAACTCTAGTACCCAACAGTCTTTCCCTTAAGAGTGTTCTGCAAGTGCATGACCCATACAATAGTGGTTCAAAAAAGTCAATGCACAAAGATCTCCATAAGGGCCTATGTGAAGCACTTTCAGATATGCAGAGGTGGGCCAATTATCCCCACTTTCAAGCATGACAGGACAAGCAAAAGTAGTTAAAATGACCATCTTGAAAGCCACACAGCTATAATCTCATTCATGAATCCAGGGTAATTTGCTTACTCGTAGGAAATGGCGCCTATATTTCTTAATTTGTTCTCTGATCTTCTCATTAAAAAGAACTTCAGTCAGAACAAGAGGGCCCATGGCTTTTACATCTAGTCTTTCTGCTTCAGCAACGATTTCTTTGTCAGATGAATCAATAATACCCTCTTCTTTCTTCTTCTGCAAATAAAAGGAAAACAATTCAGTGAAATGGAGGCACAATTTGCCAGGCTCAAGGTATCAGTCAGTCCCTTCTCTGAAGGACATTTTTTCCTAATTTGGCAGTTGTGACATATAGTACCTGGAACTACCCTCCAAAAATTTAAAGAATGAACAAAAAAGTGAAAATAAGCCATGCATAGAGTAATCCTTTATAATTATACAGTTTAAAGTATCATGTATCTCAAGGCCCAAGGCTGGGTTGAAGCTGATTTATAGACCAAGCAAAGGTTTTACCTTAACAAAATCAAACAGGATATTGACCCGCTCCTCAACCGTTCTTTCCAAATCATCGCTGAGAGTCAGAACTTTTGCATGGTCACTGATTTCATCCATTCGACGCCTTTGAGCTTCCTCAGTTGTATCTTCTCCCCAGTCATCATCCTCCTCTTCTTCCTGTTTATGAAAACAAGAGTTACTTGATCCAGGGCCATTAACACAGAAAAAGGTTTAGATTTTGTCAAGTTAATGGCATCAAGTTCATCTCCTACCAAAACTGGGCTCACCTTAACTCAAACAGCCAACAGTACTTGGAATCCAAAGTATTAACGTATTACATCGAAGGTTAGTTTCAATATTTCTGTCCACCTCAACCAAATGCCATATACTTTACACAACTTTAGTGCCCACTAGGCCATTTATCCTACACTCACCACTGTATGTGGAGGAGGACTAATTTCATTTGGTGGTGGTGGTGGTGGTGTCTCACTGCTGGATACGGAGCCATTTTCCTTGTCTTTGCCCTTTCTATTTTTCTTCTCCTTTTCTTTCTTTCCTGTACCACTGTCACTATTCTCTACAGAGAAAAACGGAAGTAACATTTAACCCCATAATTTACATTACCTCATTGCCCATTATGAACATTTAAAACCCTGTCTTTATTTTGCTATGGATCCCCTCAGAAAAATCACACATCATACAATTCTACTTAAGAGGCTTCACAGACCAAATTCATCATGTATTTCAAAATTCATGTATTTCATAAGATGAAAACGCCAGCCTAAGAATGGACTGACACAAAATATTAGGGATATAACTGCTAGGGAAGATTAAAATGAAGTGATGATGCCTCAACCAGGGAGTGAAAGGTGGCCCTAAGGACCCCTCTGTCATCCCTCACAAACTTAAACAAGGTCATTTACTCAACCCAGCTTTAGCCAACAGTTGGAATAGTGTTTAAGTCTATATAATGGCTTATCTCATGGGAGAGAGAACACCGGAATAGGTTAGACTTTCTTGCTATAGCAAGCTCAAATTGTGTCAGACAGTTGTGATCATCTGCCACAGAGTGTTGCTTGCAATGCTCGAGTTTAATAAAGGGGGCCCTGTTTACATAAATCTTTTGCTGGGTTTCCAGCAGAATTTTAGTTGTTACTTCATCAAGATAATCTGTTTTAATGGATTATATGGCACAGTTTAATTGGCAACCTATTTTTCACCTTCAATGGTGAACAATACATTTTTGAAAGATGTCTTAGATTTGGTAAAATATAGTGCCAAGACTGAAACTTCCTTATATTCTTTTTGAGACAGAGGCTTGCTGTTGCACAGGCTGGAGTACAGTGGCACGAACTCAGTTCAGTGCAACCTCTGCCTCCCAGATTCAAGCGATTCTCATGTCTCAGCCACCTAAGTAGCTGGGATTACAGGAGTGTGCCACCATGCTTGGCTAATTTTTGTATTTTTAGTAACAGGGGGTTTCACTATGTTGGCCAGGCTGGTCCTGAACTCCTGGCCTCAAGTGATCCACCCACCCTGGCCTCCCCAAATGCTGGGATTACAGGCATGAGCCACTGTGCCAGGCCTCCCTTATATTCCTATTCCAAAAAAACCTTCCATTTTATTCCCAACAGTCACTTTACATTAGGATCTTAGGAGTTCATCATGAAGACTCACCAGGTGGGTTTTTGAGAATGAATGTGCAGAGTTTATGATGTGTGTCAAGCATGCCTCGATAGCCACAGGCTTTACAAGAATTACCTATTGTTTGCTTCTTTGGATTGACATGCTGCCAAAAAAAAAACAAGTATGTTATCCACAATATAAAATGAAAATATCTAATCAGAAGACATCTAAACCACAGGTTCACATACAAAATAAACTTTTTTCACACAGTGACCCACTTTAAAAAAAGAATGGAAATATCTCCAAAACTGGAGGTTTTGGGTTTGATCTACTATTACATCTGCTCTGTCTTCTCAGAAAGGTGACTTAGCAATATTACATAACTGATCACCGAAGTAGGTATATAGCTTTTGTTTTGACAACAACCACAAAAGCACTCACCAGATCTGTTTCAGGATTCTCACATTCAGGACAGAGAACAAATTTTTTAATGAATCCATCCAACATGTCTTGCAGCTTATTCGCCTCATGAGATCCATTGACAATGTAACGGTCATTCTTAACATCAAACTGGGTCTGTGCTCCCAGCTCACAACCAAAATATTTGGTGGGATCTATGAGAATGAAAGAAGAGTTTAAATCATTACACAGTCACCTAAATTTTTGGCTATATGCAACCTTCAACCACATTTGTACAATCACTTTTTTTTTTTTTTTTTTTAGATGGAGTCTCACTCTGTCACCCAGGCTCAAGTGCAATGGTGTGGTCTCACTACAACCTCCGCTCCCTGGGTTCAAGCGATTAAACCGCCTCAGCCTCATGAGTAGCTGGGACTAGAGGGGCATGCCACCACATCCAACTAATTTTGTATTTTTAGTAGGGACGGGCTTTCACTTTGTTGGCCAGGTTGGTCTCCAACTACTGATCTCATGACCCACCCACCTTGGCCTCCCAAAGTGCTGAGATTGCAGGCATGAGCCACCACTCTCTTTAAATTACTGGGTTAAAGAAATGTGTTCTCCTGGTAGTTTTGCAAACTCACGGCAACCAATAAATCAGAGTTCCTTAATTTGTAAGCTAATCAACTAGCATACAATTAGAACAAGTTTTGCAGCTCAAAGACTTTGAAGACTCTATCCATAACGTGCCCTCTTTTTGGACTTTCCCAAGCTTTACTTACACGTTGGAGGCCGATTAAGCGCCTTGGCAACGTCAACCATGTTGACTATAACTGTCTTGATTCCATTTCCTTTGCCCTCAACCTAAAGGAAATAAAAATTTTAATTTTGCAGTTTCCCCTGACAGATGGAGTCTTCAAAAGTCTGCAAAAAGAGCTATCAACTAAAATGAAGAGCAGTATATATTACCTTGGCAATCAGACGGGGCATCTTGTAGCGATAGAACTGGTCTGACACGCTGCGGTTGACGTTGACAGACATTTTGGCTTATTATTAGTGGCTTTATCAATAAGGTGAAGAGATCTTTGATTGCAACTTTTTGGTATCTTCTGTCTGGAGAAGAAGGGATGACATAAACGACTGCAAGAGTTCTCGGTCTCTGACATGAAAAAATTTTCGCCACTGAGGCTGTAAGCTTCTTGTTTGTATGCTATGTTTCCCCAATACAGGTACCAATGGCTGCGCAACAGCTCTGAAAGAGAAAAGAGAAAGAACACACAACCCCCCGGCCCAGGTTTAACATCATTGCTACTCGAAAACGCCTCTCTGGTTAGTTACGCTTCTGCTTAATTCTACCTTAAAAAGCATCTGAGATCACATGCAAATAGCCATTCTCTAGTAACACAGTACACCTGCGGAAACTCAAAAGGCCTCAATTTCAACTAAGCTGCGACTCTGCTAGGGAAAAGCCCCGTAAGAAAACACAAGCTGTGCTGTCTCAGGCGCCGTGGGTTTCCATCAGACCGAGGGCAACCAGCAGGTCAAGTGCGCCTCTGCGGCCGTCCAGTAAGTGCTGAAGAACGAACCCGAGCCCTCCCCGCCCCCACCCCGGCCTGGATTAGCAAACTGCTCAGGCACACCCCCGTTCGTCATTATTTTTAAGGCGAAACTAGGGAACTGTCCTTTACAACTAATTGTTGCTTCGGCAACCACGGCCTACTTCAAAGCAGCACTTCCTTAAACGCAGCGCTCGCCCAGCAGAGCCGTTAAAGCCAGGGAGCGCGAGCGAACGCCAAGCGCCAGGCCCGGCCTGGCCTCCCTTTCCCTGGCTGTTCAAACACTCGGTTAACCTTCGCCCTGGTCCCCATGGCTACCGCGCTCCGAGGCGTTTCCGCGGGGGCTGGCGGCCGAGCAGCTCCGCGAAGGCGGGCGGCGCGCGCCCCGGGCGTCTGGCCCCATCCCCAGCGCGTCCCCCAGGAGCCAGCGGCCCGGGAGGGCGCGCAGCCGGGAAGCGACACCGGCCGAGGGGCGCCGGGGCTAGGGCCGCCCCCGCCCCAGAGCGCGCGATGACTCACGAATGCAGCAGCTGAGACCTGAGTCAGCCCGAGCGGCGGGCACGCGCGGCGCGCTCCCGCGAGGCCGGGGAAGGGGCGAGGCCGGCCCGGGAGCGCGCGGGGAGGGGGCGGCCGGGGCCCGGGCCCGCCCGCCGCCCCCCCAAACTGCGCCACACGCCGCGGCGGGGTCACGCGGCGGCCGCCGCCATCTTGTGCGGCCGCCATCTCCCGGCCCGCCGCGCCCGCGACTCACCGTTTTCGTCAAATAAAGACATAAACCCAACGCTGCTCGCCCGGGACTGGGATGAAGTGAGTCGCGATATAAATCCGAGTCCGAGTCCGAGGAGGCGGAGGCGGAGCACAGCGAGGAGCGGCCGGGCCAGGTGCCGCCGCCGAGCAGCGGGGAGGGGCTGTCCCAGCGACGTCCGCGGTCCACACCCGTCAGCGCCGGAGCCTGGCGACCTGGCGCGGAGAGACGGCGCCGTGAGCCGCGGGCGGGTCGGGGGGGTGCGCCTTCCCCGCCAGCCAGCGGCCTGCGGGGTCGGGGGGGCGGGGAAGCACCGGGCAGGGGGCGCGGGGCCGCCGCCCCTCCACCGGACTCACCTCTGGAATGTTCTCGCTCTGACTGAACAACGCCGCCGCCGCGCTCAAGCTACCCTCGGCCCCAGCGCCCGCCCCATTCGTCAGGCCTCACTGCCCATTGGCGGAAGGCCTGCCACAGCTCGCTCGTCATTGGTTCGCTTGCCGCGTCAATCGCGCCTTTCCTCACCCCTTCTGCTTCCTGAGGCTCCACTCGTGGCCTCGGCCCGCCTCCAGCCCCGAGCCCCGCTTCCTTCCTCTCCCCTCCCCCCGTTTCCCAGAGGGCTTCGCGGCGCAGCCTTCGGTTGTCGCGAGAGCCGGAGCTGCTACGGCTGCAGGGCCGGGCCGTGGGGAATCGTGCTTTGTCAGTTTGGGCGCTGCGGGGAAGATGGCGGGTGGTTTCCCCCACGCCGGGTCAGGGCCAGGCCGCGGTGTCGCGGCGACTCCCGGGTCCCCGGACCATTGCCCTCGAAGCCGCTCTCGAGGCTGTGTTTCTGAGGCCGACACTTTCGGGGGGAGGAAACCCGACCGCGTTCTCTCAGCTGCGGGCGCCCGTCTGTTTCCCAGTCCCCCTCGGAGACGCAAGTCTCCGGGCCTCGAGGAATGAGTTGTTTTTCTATCCTAAGCCCCAGGCCAGGGTTTTTCATCCCAGGGCTGTCTTCTGTGTCGGACATTGGTGGAGTGGCCGCCGGCGGAATGAGCCCGAGACTCTCCAGTGACCGCCCGGGGCGGTCGTGAGGCCGCCTGGGTGCCGGTGCCGGCCCGCACCCGGGCCTGCGCGCTTAGCTTAGCTCATCGCGTCGCTTCCCGTTTTCGGAAGGGGAGGCCCTTAATTGGTTTGGAATCCCGGGGCCTCCTGAAGGCGCTTCGTGGTCGGGTCCCACATTCTGGTGAAGGCTTCCCCTGCTCCCAGGCATGAAAAGCGCTGTCCTTCCTTCCTGCTTCCCTGTACCTGCTCCTGGTGGGCATCATGTCGAGCCCACCCCTCCAGTTAATGACTTGTGAATTCCTTGACAGGGAAATCGTAGCCCTGAGCAGGTGATAATGAGATTCCAATGTATTTCATTGAAAATTACGATTATTTACGCTCGTCGCGGTGGCTCATGCCTGTAATCCCAGCACTTTGGTTGACTGAGGTGGGCGGATCACCTGAGGTCAGGAGTTCGAGATCAGCCTGGCCAACATGGTGAAACCGTCTTTACTAAAAATACAAAAAATTAGCTGGTGAGGTGGCAGGCTTGTAATTCCAGCTACTTGTGAGGTTGATGCAGGAGAAGCCTTGAACCCGGGAGGCAGTGGTTGCAGTGAGCTGAGATCACACCACTGCAGTCCAGCCTGGACAACAGAGAGAGAGACTGTCTCAAAAAAAAAAAAAAGGTTATTTAGAAAGAGGCTCTCATAGCTTAGTTCTGTTGAAACTCCCCCATTTTTTCTGAAACTTGGATTTTTGTGTGTGTGAAAACTTGAGACTTAAAAACGCATCCATAATCCACCCTGAAGTTTGAAGACTTAACTTGGCTGCAGTAGAGTGAGAGCCCCGCTGACCTGCACTCTGGTTTCGGGTGCAGTTATCGTGAAGTCCTGAATGGCCCTGCAGATTTCCCGATCTGGAAAAGGGCAGTGTTGCTGAGGATAGGATGAGGTGGATAAGGGGCTGCCTTTTGTTTTAGACCAGTTGCATTTGCACTAAGGTTAGAATTAGAAGCTACGTTGATTTTTATTAAAATCCAAGATCGCGCTTCCATAACCTAAAACTTTATAAATAAAAATCGACAATGTTGGTGGGAAGAAAAAAAGGCACGATCCAGAATTGAGAGGTGATTTGTGTCCTTTAGAGCAGAGACTTCTAATCCCACAGTGTGTAAGCTGGTGTATAGTTGTTAAGCCAAATGCACAGTGCCTTATGAGTACCAGGGTTCCCATCAGACAAACTAGAAAAGCGGATCCCAGGTGGCTCACGCCTGTAATCCCAGCATTTTGGGAGGCTGAGGCGGGCAGATCACCTGAGCTCAGGAGTTTGAGACCAGCCTGCCCAACATGGCAAAACCTCGTCTCTACCAAAGGGCATGCTGGTGGGTGCCTGTCATCCCAGCTACTCGGGAGGCTGAAGCAGGAGGATCGCTTGAACCCGGGAGGCGGAGGTTGCAGTGAGCCGAGATCTCACCACTGCACTCCAGCCTGGGGATCACAGAGCTGCTGCTGCTGTTTCACTGTGGAGAATGACTTAGCGATGTTGACACAGTTCTGAGTTTTCGCTTGCTTGACAGCACACAAATGATGTTATTTTAGAAACTCTTTTGGAAAGTATGGGTGTGAAGCTAGTCTGAGGTAAGAGGGCTTCCTCTTTGGAAAAGTTTTAATAGCAGAACCTGAAGTAATTAGCTTTCTCGTATGTTTAATGGCACAATTTTTAATTTCATTAAAGAAGTTTGTAATAATTTTAACTACTTTTTAGTATGTGTACCACTCATTTGTATGCAACCATGGACAACTTAAAAAAATTACTCTTGGCCCGGTGCGGTGGCTCACGCCTGTAATCTCAGCACTTTGGGAGGCTGAGGCTGGTGGATCATGAGGTCAGGAGATTGAGACCATCCTGGCTAACACAGTGAAACCCCGTCTCTACTAAAAATACAAAAAATTAGCGAGCGTGGTGGCACATGCCTGTAGTCCCAGCTACACTCAGGAGCCTGAGGCAGGAGAATCACTTGAATCCCGGAGGGCAATGTTTCAGTGAACCAGGATCGAGCTGTTGCATTCTAGCCTGGGCCACAGAGTGAGACTGTCTCAAAACAAAACAAAAACAACCGTGTTATTTTTTCCCTTTTATTTTTAGTTAATACATAGTAACTACACACAAGATAACAAAGTGATATTTCAGTACATGTAGACAATGTATAATGATCAAAGCAGAGTAATCAGCATATCACCTCAGATATTTATCATTTATTTGTGTTGGAAACATTCGGAATTCTCTAGCTTTTTGAAAATATACAATAGATTATTGTTAAGTATATTCAACCTGAAATACTACAGAGCACTAGAACTTGTGAAGCTGTAATTTTGTATCAACTTCTCCCTCTCTTCTGCTCTCACTGCCCTTCCCAGCTAATAAATCACAATTCAACTCTCTACTTCCATGAAGTCAATTTTTTTTTAAGCTCCCACATATAAATGAGAATATATGGTATTTATCTTTCTGTGCCTAACAATATGATACTGTCCTCCAGTCTCGGCCATGTTGCTTCGGATAACAGGATTTCATTATTTTTTTTTTAATGACTGAATAGTGTTCTGGCACACAGACACACACATATATATTTAAAACATATTTTCTTTTTTTTTTGAAACGCAGTCTCACTCTGTTGCCCAAGCTGGAGTGCAGTGGCGCAATCTCGGCTCACTGCAACATCTGCCTCCTGGGTTCGAGCAATCTCCTGCCTCAGCCTCCTGAGTAGCTGGGACTATTGGTGTGCGCCACCATGCCCGGCTAATTTTTGTATTTTCGTAGTAGAGACAGGGTTTCACCATATTGAACAGGCTGGTCTCAAACTCTTGACCTCGTGATCCACCCACCTTGGCCTCCCAAAGTACTGGGATTACAAGTGTGAGCCACCTTGCCTGGCCTGTAATAAATTTTCTTTGTCCATTTTTTTAAACAATAAGATGGGGTCTCACCGTTGCCCAGGCTGGTCTCAAACTCCTGACCTCAAGCATTCCTCCCGCCTCGGCCTCCCAAAGTGCTGGGATTACAGGCATGAACCACTGCAACCAGCCTATCCATTCATTTGTGGGCGTACGCTTAAGTTTATTCCGTATCTTTGCTATTGTGACTGGTGCCGCAGTAAACATGGGGGGGCAGATATCTCTTTGATATTATTGATTTGATTTCCTTTGGATAAATACCCAGTAGTGGGATTGCTGGATCGTATGGAAGATCTGTTTTTATTTTTTTTGAGAAACCTCCATGCTGTTTTTCATAATGGCTATACTAATTTACCTTCCCACTAACAGTTCATCAGTTTCCTTTTCTCTGCAACTTTGCCAGAATTTGTTACTTTTTTGTCTTTGTGGTTTTGATTTGTGGTTTCGATTTGCGTTTGTTTCCCTGTTGATTAGTGATGTTAAGCATTTTTTTCATACGTGTGTTGGCCATTTTTATGTCTTTCTTGGAGAAATATTTATTGAGATCCTTTGTCTATTTTAAAATCAGATTTATTTATTTTTTGTTGTTGAGTTGAGTTCCTTGCTTATTCTGGATATTGGCACCTAAAAATTACTCTTAATCATACCATTTGTTGAATGCTTGTATCCTAGGAGTTTTCTAAGTCCTTTGCATACATTATCTTATTTCTCAGACTCTATGAGAAATTTGTATTCTTATTTTACAAATGAGTGAACTGAGGCTTAGTGGAAAAAAAAAATTAAGGAATTTACCCAAATCATGTACCTAGTAAGTGGCAGACCTAGGATTTAAAGACACATCTGGAGAGATCCAAGATGGCCGATTAGCAACAGCTCAGGAATGTAGCTCCCAGTGAAAGCGCAGAGAACGAGTGGACGCCACACTTTCCGACGAATTTTTGTTGCCCACAGACCAGGAGATTCCCGGCAGAGGAGCCACACGG
>CAUYQU010054362.1:0-38183 GCA_963574635.1 Cheracebus regulus
ACCTAGAATTTCATATCCGGCCAAACTAAGCTTCATAAGTGAAGGAAAAATAAAATTTTTTGCCAACAAACAAGTACTCAGAGATTACATCACCACCAGGCCTGCTTTACAAGAGCTTCTGAAAGAAGCACTACACATAGAAAGGAACAACCAGTATTAGCCATTCCAAAAATATACCAAAAGGTAAAGAGCATTGTAAGGCCGGTTGCCTTGCTGGGAGCTCGGACGCACCCCCCGCCCCCCGCTCCTTTTTTCCCTTTTACAAGCCCCGAGCAAGCTTAGACATGCCCTGAGCAAGCTCAGACATGCTCGGGCATGTTCCCTTCTCCCTTGCTCGCACGGCCTGGTCTTCTCTTAAAGAGCCCAGTATGCAAACAAGGTGCTGCAGCCATAGCTTCTTAATAACCAGTGGCAGCTAAGCCCTAACAACCAATAGCAGTTAAGCCTTAACAACCAATAGCAGCCGAGTTTTAACAACCAATAGCAGTCGAGTCTTAACAACCAATAGCAGGCAAGTAATTCCAACCAACAACAAGCCAAGTCCTAGGTCAAGGCTTGTAACTTACCCAATAGCAGTCTTACTCTCCCACAACCAATCGAGCTGTTTCACTCCCTATAAAACCCCCTGTCTAAGAGGAGTCCATGCGACTTTTCCGGCCCCTCCTGTCTGGACTGCAGAACGTCACCCGGGAGCCTGAATAAATTCCCTTGCATTGGATTATTTTGGTGCTGGCCTCAGTTTCTTCGTTTTATCCTTGGAAACAAACCTTACATTCTCTAGCTGCCTCAGGAATCCTTGTTACATGTAACTCTTGTGTCGTGGGTTATTCTTTAGCTGTTCAGCCGCTTGGGTGCAATCTGAAAACTTTGAAAACTTTCGAACTGGCAGAATGCATGAGCAAATTCTCCCCTTGATTTCATTCTCATAGATAAGGATACTAGCTGGAGGCTGGAATCAGATCCCACACTTCTTGGCAGTACACATTATTCCTACACACACTTCAGAGGATCTCGGAGGAAATCTGATGAAAATGTGTAAGTTGCATGATGACTTTCTGCCTTGGGGAAATACAGAAAGGGCATCTTCTCCTGCAGGCCGCTGTCTATACTGCCGGGAAAGGGTTGTTTCCACCCAACAGCACTGCAAAGAGGGCACCTAAGTCGACTTGGCTGGGCAGAGTCTGACCCTGCCGGAAGAGGCAATGACCACAGTCCTATTGATGTGGCCGGGTGAACTCCCTGGAAGTACAGGCAGGGCCGGCACAGGGGACCATATGCTGGCTCCCACAATGATATGTAGGGGTTCAGAGTCCTGAGGGGTACTGGTTGAGTCGTTTCCACAGCAACAGCTAGGGCTCACCAAAAGTCACCTTTTCTAAGTGTACAGCTCAATGAGCCTTGTCACAGTAGACAGTAGACAGTCATGTAACCGCCACTTCCTATATACAAGAAATAGAATGTGTCAATTTTTGGAAAAAGTCCCCTCTGCCTCTTGGTGGTCCTCCCTTCCCCTCTGCTCCCAGCGTACTGCTCTGCTTTCTGTCTCTGTAGTTTTGCCTTCCCTAGAGAGGTGAAATCATACAATTAGACACTCTTTCATTTAGCGAATTGTTGCTGTGTATCAGAGGTGTGTTTCTTTTTACCTTTAGGTAATATTTCATTACATGGCTATACCATTTGTTTTTCCACTCCTCAGCTGATAGACATTTGTGTGGTTTCTTATCTCTGTCTATTATAAATAAAGCTGCTACAAACATTTGCATACAATTTTCTGTGTGTTTGTTTGCTTTAATTTCTCTTGGATAAATACTTAGGAATAGGCTTGCTGGGTCATACATCAGTGTATGTTACACTTTATAAGGAAGTGCATAACTGTAAAAGTTACATAGATGACACGTGGCTATTCACATTTAAATTACATAAAATAAAATTTAAAAGTCACGTCCACAGTTGCAGTTGCCACAGGTGAGGTTCTACTCACTAGCCACATGTGAGTACTATGTGAGATAGCACAGCATGGAATATTTCCATCATTCTGGAAACTTCTGTTGGACAGCACTGGTATACACCATTTAATACACTGCGTTTCAGAAACACTTGTATTGATTTGGGCAAAGGATTTTTTAAAAAGCCATGGATAGCTTTTCTCACTATTGTTTCTATGAACAATGAGGCCCTTGCCAAGTCTGCATAAAAGAGGAAGCATCCGTCTTGTGTTCGCTTTGTGGAAAAAATATTAGGAGCAGCCCAAGGACCAAAGCATCTGACAGCCTGAAGAAGCGATTCTTCATCCCGTCGCAGCTGGCTGTCCATGTGGGGAAGCCACCCACGGGGACCCAATTTCCTCCAGACCTTGACAAATTCCTGTCATCAACTCCAAGACCCAAGGATTCCGCAGAATGGAGAGGGGGCTCTGCTCACGGCTGGGAAAATGCCAGAGGCCCCAGGACAGGTAACATAATGAACTGATTGGAATCGTAATCTCAGAAATAAGCTTTCTCCATTGCTTCTCACATGGTGTCTTCATTCATGATTGATGAGAAAGGGCACGGAGCCCAGCTGAGAGAGTACAAGTCACCCATCCACCGTGACACTTTCAAGGCTTCCAATTCCACCATCCTTGACTCCCTTTGTGGATTAAGACCTTAGGATTGGCCAGGCTCTGTGGCTTATGCCTGTAATCCTAACATTTTGGGAGGCTGAGGCAGGTGGGTCACGAGGTCAGGAGTTCAAGATCACCCTGGCCAAGATGGTGAAACTCCATCTCTACTAAAAAGACAAAAATTAGCCAGGTGTAGTGGCAGGTGCCTATAATCTCAGCTACTCAGGAGGCTGAGGCAGGAGAATTGCTTGAACCCGGGTGGGGGCAGAGGTTGCAGTGAGCCATGATCACACCGCTGCACTTCAGCCTGGGTGGCAGAGAGAGACTCCATCTCAAAATAAAATTTAAAAAAAGACCTTAGGATTTGACAAATAGAATTTTTTTTTCTGACTGTGGCCCAGATGGATTTGTTTCACCTGGGCTTTTCCACACACAGTTCCGATTTCCTGGCAGCTCCGGCTACTGGTGAGGAATCAGGGCCCAGGACAATCAGGGGCATTGACTGTGGGCAGGGCTCAGTTTCTTGTGTGTGGTCTCGCTCAAGAAGGGAAGGCACATCATTACAGAAGGGTTTTTGTTACCTCTGGCAGTGTTGTGTTTTGTGAAAGAAAGTATTTTAACCACACATTAGAACAAAGCTGGCAAAACAATAGTTCCTCTTGTGGTCTTAGCCGTTAATCTTCTTTTATGTAAGGGGAAAATCAGATGCCTTAATGATGTCATCATTTGGCCTGGAAAAGAACCAATGGAGTTAAAGGACCCCATTGTTTCCCTGACACAGTGGTGGAAGAGGAAGAAGCATTTGCTTTTACTGTTCCAGAGAGAAGAGGGTACATCTGCAGCCCGCCACCCATAAACACGCTAGAATCTGAACCCTGGGAGGATTCGCCACAGGGCTTTGTGGACATAAGTCCTCATTTCCAAAGAGGCTTTCCCATCTGTCATCTGCTTTCTTGTCCCACCCCCTCACCCCACCATCAAAATAAAAAGAGCTCAACATTGTTTATGGTAAGTCTAGTGGAAAGTGTCCTCCCATCACGCTTCACTTTATGTTTCCTTTCTCTCTTCACCTTTGGTAGAAAAGTGATTTAGGGCAATAAAGCAATAAAGCCATCTTCTGAGAGGTGTCAGCCAGCCAGGGAAAATGTGGGTGTGTTGCAGATACTTTGCAGGAAGAAGCTGAATGGTGTGACAAGCCCATTTTGGGGGAGGAGCATAAGGCTTAAGTGCTGCCCTTCCAGGGCAATTCTGTGAAACTAAAATCTCTGTGGCCTGTCTGAGCAAGGGTTCCTGGGGCAAGGGGTGAGAAAGAGAAGGTATATGTGGCAGAAGAGAGGGACACCAAATCATGTAGAGAGGAGACTCCCAGACACCCATCCAGATTTAACTCTGTGTGCACCAAAAGCTGCCTTGATGGCAAAATGGCAGCTCACAAGTGGCCCCATAGTGTGACTATTCACGTTCTGTCTCTGTGTGCCCTTGCAGAGATGACGTGACCAACAGGGTTACATAATTAGCTTTCAGTAGATTGATTGTAAAAGTGGCCCCACTCTTCTACACTTTCCTCCACTCATGCCTTTTGTATTGTGACTTTGCACCCTTTCCTTCAAGAGTTGGAGTTCATTTCTGTGTTCCTTGAATCAAACTGGTCTTTCGGCTTGCTTTAGCCAACAGAGTGGGGTGGAGGCGACTGAGTTCTGAGCCTAGACTTCAAGATGTTTTTTACAATTCTGCTCTCTCACTTGGCCCCCTGCCTCAACCATGAAAAGAAGCCCAGGCTAAGTGCTTGGAGGGAGAGAGACTATATGTATGCATGGAGCAGAGAGAGCTGAATCTTCCTAGCTGGGATCAGGCTAGACCAGCTGTCCTCCAGCCAGCTTACAGATGTACCAACAAGTCCAGAGGAACCTGCCCAGGCAAACTCTAGTCTTGTAAGGAATCATGCCCGATTGTTTCTTTAGACCACTAAGTTTTGGGAAGATTTGTTACACAGCAGCAACTAACTGATAACTCTTTATAAGAGATATTGAGGATAAGATATTATAGATGAGATAGAGTCATGATAAAAGCTAAATTACAATCAGCACTGGCTCATGCATGAGCTGTGGATACCATGAAGCAGAGCCCTGGGGTGTGTTCTCCCAGGCTTGGGAACCAGCAAATAGGATTCGGAGGCTGGGTGTGGTAGCTCATGCCAGGTTGATGACGGCCCCACCAGGATGGAAGAGGAGAGGGCTTTGGCCCTGGAATCTGACAGGAGCAGTGGGGAGGTCAAATTGCAAGGCACTCAAGCCTCTCCATCCAGCTTGGAAAAGAGCACTTTCTTTAGATCCTCAACTCAATCAGCTCCCATCTCTAAAGCCAGCACTCTGACTGCTGTGAAAGTGAGCAGTCTCCGGGTTCCATACGTTATGTGGCCAATCTGCAAACTGGATCATCTGCACTGGGCAATTTAAAGTTTACTATAAGAATAATAACCATTTATTGAAATAGATGCAGACTATGAAATCTCACCACTTGGAGAAAAGAGCTGTTAGCATTTTGGTGAGCATCTTCACACATCTCACAGTGTACAAATACACACATGGAGTTTTAATAAATGCAATCCTAAGATTCAAATTTACACTTATTTTCCTAAAATTGCAAAATTGGGTGGGCCTGGTGGCTCATGCCTGTAATCCCAGCAATTAGAGAGGCTGAGGTGAAAGGATCACTTTAGCTCAGAAGTTGGAGGCCAGACTGGGCAACATAGCAAAACCTGGTCTCTGCAAATAACTTTAAAAGTTAGTCAGGACCGCGTCCCTACAAATAATTTTTAAAATTAGCCAGGAATGGACTGGCTATTATGGACTGTAATAATGGTATTACAGGCATGAGGCGCAGTGGCTCATGCGTGTAATACCAGCACTTTGGGAGGCCCAGATGAGTGGATCACAAGGTCAGGAGTTTGCGACCAGCCTGGCCAACATAGTGAAACCCTGTCTCTACTAAAAATACAAAAATTAGCCAGGCATGGTGGTCCGTGCTTGTAGTCCCAGCTACTTGGGAGGCTGAGGCAGGAGAATTGCTTGAACCCGGGAGGTGGAGGTTGTGGTGAGCCAAGATTGCGCACTACACTCCAGCCCAGTCAACAGAGCAAGATTCCAACTTAAAAAAAAAAATTAGCCAGGAATGGTGGCAGGTGCCTGTAGTCCCAGGTACTCGGGAGGCTGAAATGAGAAGATTGCTTGAGCCCAGGAGATTGAGGCTACAGTGAGCCGTGATTTCACCACTGCACTCCAGCCTAATGGCAGAGGGAGACCCCATCTCAAAAATAATACTAATAAAAATAAATAAAATAAAGTTCCAAAATAGCCTATGCTTAATGTAGACAATTCAACAAGAAATGTCTGAAGTTAAATTTGAAAGTTCTCCTCCTCTCTGTAATGTGAATTTCTTTCAGCATATTCATTAAAACATTGTTTCCTTTGTCATTTTGCTGTATGTTCTGTGTTCTAAAACATTCATTTTTCAGCTATATCCATTTAACTACCAGTTAGTCCACCAAGTTCTTGTTGATTGTCATTATTTCTTTATTGTTTTTAATTTCCAAAACCTGTTGACTACCTTCTTATTGATCATTTTCATAGCAGTCTGTTCTTTCATGAATGCAGTATTGATTCTTAAAATTTTCTACAGATATTAATTAGGCTTATTAAAATGTCTCTTTCTTTCTTGTGTGAACCACATTTTCTTGAAAACCAGTTGCTGTGCTTACCACTTTAAGCCAGTGGAATTTTTCAAATGTCTCATGATTCCTGTTGTGGGCTTTTATCTGTCAATGAAGATCTCAATTTAATCAATATTGGTAACTGTTGTGAGCGTCTTTTGAAAATATGAAAGCCATTGCTTTGATTCTCTAGTTAGGTAGATCCCTGGAGGTCAAGGCTTGGCTGTGTGTTTAGGGGTGAGCTTACCCACGGCTGCAAGGAGGAGGTGAATATTTCCCATAGAGACTTCTCCTTGGTTTGTGTTGATAGAGAAGTCACTGCTGGACTGGAGATTCTCTTTGGCAAAGGACGAAAGATAGACGGTATCTTGGGAGCAGAGCAGGTTAGTATGTTTGGGAATCTCTTGGAGGGTGTGTTACCAGGCCACTCGCTGGTCACCACCTGCTGAGTCACTGATTGAGGGGGTCTGGGGTAGGTCCTGAGGATGTGTCTTTCTGACACACTTCCAGTAGGTGCTGATGCTTCTGGTCCCAGAATGACAGTCTGAGAAACACTGATTAGGGGACTTCACTGCTGTGCTGAAAGACTTTTGCTTTTCACTCCTCCATGCTGAGGTGGTGGCAGGAAGCTGGCCATGGACAGGGCCAGCCTCCTGCCTGGCCTTGATACTCTCATACAGTCCTCAGACCTGAAGCACAGTCCTAGACCCTTCTAGAATCTGGCTGCTAACTCGCAGCCCCAACCTGCTCCCTGCATTTGAGTTTGAGACGTTTTTGTGGCTGTGTAGGAAAAAGAGGTCCACTCATTTTCCTGCAGCCTCTGACGGCTGTGATTTGTTTCCGCTCTGACTAAATTTCATCACTGCCATCCTTCCTGCTTTCCATCATTAGTAGATTTTGAACAATTTTCTTGAGTTACTTGTGGCCTACCCTATCTTCTGGCATTGTGATGAGCTCCTTCTCCTTCTTACCTTTTCATACAACAATTTCTAAACACACAAAATGTAGAGAAAATAATATAATAACTCCTGTGTACCCACCACTAAATTTTAAAGGCTTTTGCTTTTTACATATTTCTTCTGTTGTTTAAATAAGATTTGGAGGCCGGGCGTGGTGGCTAATGCCTGTAATCCCAGCAGTTTGGGAGGCCAAGGCGGATGGATCATGAAGTCAGGAGATCAAGACCATCCTGGCTAAGATGGTGAAACTCCATCTCTACTAAAAATACAAAAAATTAGCTGGGCATGGTGGCACGTGCCTGTAATCCCAGCTACTCAGGAGGCTGAGGCAGGAGAATCGCTTGAACCCAGGAGGCAGAGGTCGCAGTGAACCGAGATCATGCCACTGCACTCCAGCCTGGGTGACAAGAGCAAGACTCCATCTCAAAAAAATAAATAAATAAGATTTGGAGAGGAAGGCCAGTAAACCAAGAGTTCAGTCTGCCAACTGGACCTGGTATCCCCCACCCCTTATCATTTCAGATTATCACCCAAGCTTATTTATAAGTTTCCAGTCTCAACATACCCACCAACCCAGTTATTCCAGCTATGCTGCGTTTTCTAGAAAGTACTGCCATGTAACATGCAATTACGTTTCATGAATAGCTACAGATAAGCCCAACATCTATAGCAATGGAGACCACATGGATGTGAGCAAGCAGAGTCTCCACTGTGGACCCCGTGAGCCTTTAAGCCTTGAAGACACATGTGAGGCCCGTCATGATATTAGTACCTGCATTGTGGGAGGATAGTTTTTGTTTTCTGTTTTTTTAATAGATTAAACTTTCTCTTGTGTTTAGCCCATGCCTCCAGTTCTCGATTCTCGCTACTTTTCTCCTCGCTGCACATTCTTCCACCTCTCTCCAAACGTCAAGTCTTGGCTATACTTGGATAAACTTTTAGGTTATATTCGGATAAACTTTTAGGCACAAGGTGGAGATCAACCATGTCGACTTTCCTGAGAGTTAATGAAATGGTTTGGCTGTATCCCTACCCAAATCTCATCTTGAATTGTAGCTCCCATTATTCCCACATGTCGTGGGAGGGACCTGGTGGGAGGTACTTGAATCATGGGAACGGGTCTCTCCTGTGCTGTTCTCGTGATAGGGAGTAAGTCTCACGAGATCTGATGGTTTTATAAAGGGGAGTTCCCCTGCACACATCTTCTTGTCTGCCCCCATGTAAGACGTGACTTTGCTCCTCCTCTGCTTTCTGACATGATTGTGAGGGCTCCCCAGCCATGTGGAACTGTGAGTCCATTAAACCTCTTTCCTTTATACATTACCCAGTCTCAGGTATGTCTTCATTAGCAGCATGAGAACAGACTGATACAGTTAATACTCTTCCAGATATATGAGAAACATGCAGCTGACAATAAACAATGGGAATTTAGAACAAAGTTTTCCCTACCTGCTACTGTGTGTCCTTGGGCACAGTACTTAACCTCTCTAATTCTTGTTTCTGTCATCTGTTAAGAGAGAAAGTGTCTGCCTCATCGAATTATTGGGAGCATCATATATGATGACATCATAAAATCTCATGGGGTTTGACCTGGTACACAGTGAGAAATTGACTCCCATTAGCCTGGGCTTCCCACTGTTCGGCCACTGCTTTGCTGTGCTGGGTGGGAGTGGTGGAGCACAGGTATGAATCTGAATTGTTAGGAAATTATTTGTTATGCATTTAACCAAGGAAAAGGAAGACTTTGAGAAGTTTTTCCTGAATGTACTGGTCAGGATTCTTTCTGTTATAAATAACAGAGACTCAATTCAAAGTAGCTGAAGCCGACAAAGAGAACTGTGGCTCTGGTGCCTGAACTGTCCAGAGGGACGGCTGGGGCCTGGGCTTCCTGGATGTCAGCCTGAGTCTCTTTCTCTCTCCATTTCTCAGCACTGCTCTTTCCATTTTCAAGGTAACCAGGGGATCAGGATTTCCACCACACAGACACACAGATGGAAACAGTCTCATGGGCAACGGTAACAGTAAAATAAGCAAGAAGTGATGTGGTTTGAGTTTTTACTACTTTGTTTTTAATATAATTTTATTTCTAATTTCACATACTTTCATTTTTAATATTGGTAGTGTTTAACAATTGCAAAATTCCTGTAAACGTCTCAATTAGCTCTTGTGAGCCAGTAAAGCTGGTACACCATTGAATGGCTCCCGCAGGGAAGCAAAGGCCTGAGATTCATGCATTTTCTGCTCAACAGCTCCTCTTTCCTGTACAGCCCTTTGGGGCTGAGTGGCCAGGCCTTGGCCGTGACATCCGACACCCCTATGTCAGCTCTGCACCGTTCCCAGGAGGTTCTGAATTTGGGTTATGGAGCCTTCTGTAGTGCTCTAAAATGAATGCCTCTGGGCATTGTTTTGAGTTTTTCCCCCAGAGCAAAATTAGGCCTTGATTCTAACATACAGATCTCTGCATGTTGTCTGTTATTACATCTCTGGCGTGCCTGGGTCAAGAGCTGTGCACATTTTTACAAAAGAAAGCTAGAGCTGGTTTTCCTGGCTCCTGGGCATGGACTTACCTGAGATGAGGATAGACGTTCCACAGCAGGAGAGTAATTGGTGAAAAGATTCCAAATAAATCTGTGGAAGGTCTTAATGTCTTACATAAACTCTCTATTTTAAATTTTCAGCTAAAGAGCTAGAAGACCTCTTTCCACTGATTAGAGATCCAAATCTAGTTTTTGAGTTAAATCCAGCCAACCAATTTAAGTCTCCAAATTGGTTCAGTTTGTAAATTCCTCAATAGTGGCTCAAATGAAAGTTAACAGTTGTTCATGTAACACAACCCCTGCCTCCACCCCTGTGGACGGGCCTGCCAGAGGTCAAGTGGTGAGCACTGACTTCCCCACGGTCCCACCTCTGTCCCTTGCTTCAGGACCTGCGTCCTGCCTGCCGAACCTCATCCCTCCCTGTTCCATGCCTTCCCCTCTGATGCTTTTCAACACAGCACTCCAAGAAGCAGCTGTCTACCAGGGGATACACAGGGGAGGAAACAAATGTGTTACCCCACCAACATACACACACACACACACACACACAACCACACAATTCAGAGTCTGTGTTTTAGGAAAGCTTTTGGCTACCCCGTTTCTTGCTTTTTTGTCACCTGTTCGTATGGTCCCCTGCACTGGATGGTTTAGCCAGCAGGGGGCGTCCTGCAGCAAGCTCCCCATTGCGTGTGAAGATGGCTATGCATCCCGCATGGCATCTGGATCTGGGGGGTGCATCGGTCTGAGCAAAGCATCATGGTTCTTGCATAGTCGATGGACAGTGCTTGGATTTTGACTTCATTTTACCTGTTGAATAATTGCATCCCCTGGCACAAGGATTATGCGTGTTAATATACAATGATGTGTTTGCACCATCTCCTGAGAAGCGAAGGAGCTGTTTCATGGGGAAGCAATGCCAGGACAGGCTCCCCTCCCTCCCCACAGTGGGATTTTGCTAAGAACCCCCAGGCTTTAGCACAGGATGAGTTCCCTGGGAAGGCAGGAGGGGATGGATGCAAAGCACTGGTGGAGGATGAGTCTTGTGCAGGTACTGAGCTGGAGAGTGTTTTGTTCTCCAGTATAATTCCAGAGGCACTTGGGCAGGCAGACCACCCTTGAGCAGGGCAGGGTCAGCTCTTACAGTGGACCAGGAAGTGTTGATGGCAGTGCCACACTCCCAATGATTTGCAACTGGCTCTCCTGAAGAGAAAAATGCCCTGATTTGTAGTGTCCACCAATTTTCCCTGGTGTAAACACTCCCACCATGACTGATTTCAAACTACTGGTGGACATTCCCAGAATAGCAGAGCTGGGAAGAAGAGGACACGACCAGCTCTTCCAAGTGAACTGCACACCACCATCATTAACACTATCCGGAGGGCTGTGCCTAGCCACATGGTCATCAGGGTTCTGGAAACAGTTGGAATGTGAGGGCTCCAAAGGCTCAGGTGGAGAGTGGGGGGTGGGCAGTGAGGGGGGTTAGGCCAGCCAGATGGAAAAGGCCCCATGGTGCATTATGTGAACAGCCTTGTCATTCCTGTATCTTTAGTGGTATTACCAAATTCACAACATGCTGAGGTGACTGCGTTGTCATAGAAAATAGAGGTAACAGGAAATAGAGGTAACAGTGGCACACGCCGGCAGTCTGGTGTTGAGTCCAAGTTTAAGGGTGGAGGCAACCATGAGAAGAAAAGAGTGTGACAGAACAAAAGGCGTCATTGAGACAGCTCAACCGGCTGCACTCTCAGGTTTCACATTCACAGCCCCTTGGTAACATCGTAGGCATGTTAAATTTTATAAAAAGAAGTTACTAAATTCCGTTCTAAAGAGTCCAGATATAAATAACTAGAATTACATGGATTGGCACTTTGTTTATGGACTGATATTTTCCAATGACTTTAAAATAAAACCTCCCATGGAAATGCTTCAGATTCTTAGAAAGATAGCTTCTCATGCCCTTTGTCATGTATCCCCCAGTTCACCATCTTCATTGAGCTACAAATGTTTTCGTGGGATTTATGATTCAGGGTGAGCAGTCACCACTCTTTATTATTTGACATTTGTTGAGCACCTGCTATCTATCAGGGGCACTGCATATGTTGATCCATTTAATACCACCACCCTTCAAAGTTGCTACCATTCTCGTTTTGAGATCTCAGAGGCTTGGGCAGACCAGCAGATTCTCTCTCTGCTCTGAGCCCCAGGAGGCTGCCTGCACAGCTGCAGCAACCTGGCCCTCGAGCTTAAAGATTTAGCCAATGGAATTGCCCAGTATGAGAGTAGGGTATGGGAGGATGGGGTCCCTATCTCCTTGGTACCCTCCCTGCAGGTCCCAGTAGAAGCTATGGGCCTTTACTGAAGGCTGAAGGAGGGCTCTTCCCACTCTCCTATACTGAAGGCTGCTGCTCTTCCCTCCCTCCTATACTGAAGGCTGCTGCTCTTCCCGCCCTCCTATACTGAAGGCTGCTGCTCTTCCCTCCCTCCTATACTGAAGGCTGCTGCTCTTCCCTCCCTCCTTTACTGAAGGCTGCTGCTCTTCCCGCCCTCCTATACTGAAGGCTGCTGCTCTTCCTGCCCTCCTTTACTGAAGGCTGCTGCTCTTTTCACCCTCCTTTACTGAAGGCTGCTGCTCTTCCTGCCCTCCTTTACTGAAGGCTGCTGCTCTTCCCGCCCTCCTTTACTGAAGGCTGCTGCTCTTCTCGCCTTCCTTTACTGAAAGCTGCTGCACATCTCGCCCTCCTTTACTGAAAGCTGCTGCACTTCTCGCCCTCCTTTACTGAAGTCTGCTGCTCTTCTCACCCTCCTCACCTTCCTCCTCTTCTTTCAGGTTTTGGTAGCTGCCCCTTCCCTGCATCCCACATTGACCAGTGACGCTGTGAGCAGTCCCAGGGTGCCACTGTGAGTCTTGTCATTTCCCTACACTCTGCCCAAACCTTTATAAACGTGTCCTCCAATGTATACATTTCTACACATTTAGTAGTTTAAAAACAATTTGTTATTTTGTAGTTCTGGAGGTCAGAAGTCCAAAATCAGTGTCACTGGGCTACACCCAAGTGACAGGTGTAGGGGTGCTCTCCCTCCAGGGCTGCTCTACCTCCGGAGGCTCTTGAGAAGAATCCGTCTCTCACCTCCTCCAGTGTCTGGATGCCATTCCTTGGCTCATGGCCACATTACTCCAGTCTCCTCCAGGATCATGTCACCTTCTCCTCTTCTGTCTGTGGTCAAATCTCCCACTGCCCTCCTCCTATAAGGTCATTTGTGATTGCATTTAGGACCCACCAGGAATCTCCACATCTCAAAATCCTCTATTGCATTGGCAGTCTTTGCCATATAAAGGAACATTTACAGCTTCCAGGGATTGAGACCTGATATATTTGGAGGTCATTATTCAGCTGGCCACATTTATTATTTTAATTTGAGTGTGCAGTTTGCCTCCTGCTGGGACTTGACTGAAACAGCCTAGGTTACTACACATGAAAGAACAGGAATTCAAACCATGTGAATAAGTTAATTTTGAGAACTTGCACTTGGTTTTAAATGCCATTTATATGTTAACGACTTCCAATTTATACCCCTGGTCCATTCCTTCTCTCTGAGTTCCAAGATCGTATATCTAATTGACTATTTGATATTCCATTTGGATGTTTCATAGGCACCTAGAGCTTGGGATGGCAAAACCAACAGTTATCTTTCCTATATCCCACCCTGCTCCTCAGCAAATTGCACTATCATACTAGATTGCTCAAGCTGGAAACCTGGACATCAACCCAGTTATCTTCATGGCTCGAGGGCCTCCCCACCGCACTCACGGAGCCACCCAGTGCTGCTTCCTTGTGGGATCTTCCTTCATTTCATCACCGTGTTCCTGAAGGTCCTCCTTCCACAACAGATGTGGGGTCTCTCTGCTCTCGCCATCTCTGCCGACGCCAGTCTATTCCAATGCACCACTCACTCACCTGGACTGTAGCAATGGCCTCCTCCATGTCTGCTTCCACTCCAGTCTCCTCTCTGGCACACTTGGTGCAGTGGCCACAGGGACAAGTACAACCCAGGCTGACGCGCATCACCACTACTTAGAACCCTTCAATACTTTTCAGCTGCATTCTTGCTTTGCGCACCACACGTTTTGCTAAGTTCCTTCTCACTTCTGCCCTCTCACTGATGTCTCCTATGACCAGAATGCTCCTTCCTCCAACTCTTCTCCTATCTGGCTTGGTTAAGATGTATGTATCCCATGCTTAGCACAGTGCTGAATGTAACAGAAAGCTACTGACTCTACCTCTTGATGGGATGAGCTATGATGACACCTTGCAAAAGTGAGAATCCCAGGAGGCATGAAGGATTATGGCCATGGGGAGAATTTACCATGTGCTGCACAATGGTGGAAACCAGGCTGACTCAGAGAAAGGGGCCCGTGATCTTCTCAGCAGTGTCATAACCAAGATACTTACCACATCCTGAGTTCATCCTGAGCTGGCTGCCTAGCCAGCCTGGGTCCCCAGGAGAAGTTGTTGATGGTGGAGAGTAGTTGAGGTTCTTGGCATGTTGAACAAAGAACTGGACAAAATAACACAAATAAAGCAAAACAGGAAAAGCAGAGATTTATTTTAAATGAAAATACACTCTACAGGGTGGGAGTGGGCTGGAGAAAAAGGAGGAGTTGGAAGGGAGTAGCCTCTGATATCACTCAGCAGGAATAGGCCTTAGTTCCCTGCCTTCAGACCCTATTATCCTGCCTTAAAATGCTGGGGCTGCTCCTTCTGGGATTGGGGGAGGCTGTCCCACAGGGGAAGAGTCTATCTGTGTCATATCCCACATGTTTTGAGACGGAATTTCACTCTTGTTGCCCAGGGTGGAGTGCAATGGTGAGATCTCAACTCACTGCAACCTCTGCCTCCTGGATTCAAGTGATTCTCCTGCCTCAGCCTCCTGAGTAGCTGGGATTACAGGTGCCCACCACCAACCCCAGCTGATTGTTAGTAAAGATGGGGTTTCACCATGTTGGCCAGGCTGTTCTCAAACTCCTGACCTCAGGTGATCCTCCCATCTCGGCCTCCTAAAGTACTGGGATTACAAGGTGTGAGCCAGCACCGGGCCTGGCAGAGCGTTTTAAAGAGGGGCGATGTCGCTGTCACGTGGTCATGAAATTGTGACTGCTCGTCTCAGCATTCTTAGCTTGATGTTGAGATCCTTGCATCCCCTCTAGCAGCAGGGATGGACAGTGGGGAGAAGCAGAACAGATTCCCACTAACGTCAGGAAAAAGTCAGACTTGGAATGAGTCACAAAATAAAGATACATGCTGAACGATGCAAAGGTTACCATCAGGAGCTTAACAAGTGTAGGGGAGCCTTCAAGAATGCGACTGTGATAAGAAGCCACAGCCTGAAACAGTGGCTGTTAAAAGGTCCAGCGTGTCTCTTTCACACACACAGGGTCAGGTCCCCGGGCAGGTGTGGGGCTGAGGAAGTACAGGGGGCGCTCATGGCTGGTGGGGCCCAATGCCCTCTGCTGGAGGACATGTCTGCTTTCTTTTTCTTTTTCTTTTCTTTTCTTTTCTTTTTTTTTTTTTTTTTTAGATGGAGTCTCACTCTGTTGCCCAGGTTAGAATGCAGTGGTGCAATCCTGACTCATTGCAACCTCCACCTCCCCAGTTCAAGCAATTCTCCTGCCCCAGCCTCCCAAGTAGCTGGGACTACAAGTGCTCGCCATCATGCCCAGTTACATTTACAAAATAAAAAAATACAAAATTTTTGTATTTTTGGTGGACCTGGGATTTCATCATGTTGGCAAGGCTGGTCTGAAACTCCTGACCTCAGGTGATTTGCCCCCCTCAGCCTCTCAAAGTACTGGGATAACAGGCGTGAGCCACCGTGCCAGGCTGAGCACTTCTACTTTCTTGCTCTGATGTTACCATCAAGACCAGGAATAAGACTTTGGTTTTTTTTCCCTGTGGTTGGTCACTAGATGTCACTGCAGGAAAAAATCTGACCAGAAAACAAATGCAAGGGGAGAGATATTAATGTTTTGGATCTTGAGGAAGTGGTTGCCTTGGCAACAGGGAGCACGTGAAAGAACTTCCTTTTCTGTGGACTGCATGTGACTGCTGAGAGATGTTTATGTTGGTGCCCAAAGAGAAGATGCCCACAGGAACTGGACAGGATCTGAAGCCAGGGCATCCTAAGACTGAATGAACAGCTGGAGAGAAAGAGGGAGAGAGGATGAGGGAGATGTGTGTGTGTGTGTGTGTGTGTGTGTGTGTGTGTGTGTGTGTGTGTGTGTGTGTAGAGAGAGATACCAAAAGCACTTTGTACTGCATGCGAGACAATCCTGTGTTGCATCTGAGCCCCAAATCCAAAGACACCACTCCAGAATGAGGTTTTTCCCCTCCAGATGCTCATTATCCTAATTAAGATGTTCTTTGTTAGTAAATACACTCCTATCTGCACAAATCCTGGAAAAAAGGGAGCATAGGATACCCTGCATTCACCCAGAAGTGGATTTTTCATGGGCGGGGGAACACTATGAACAAACCCTCAGATCCTGAACCCTTAACAAAGGGAGAAGAAGGCCGGGAGGGGTGTGAAGGTGCCGGCTGGAGACTCCAGCTCTGGTCTCTCCATGTTCTCTCTTCTGCTTCTTCCACTTTCTCTCTACACCTCTTGACAGAAAGAAGAGAGATTCTACGTCAAGATGTGGAAATGGGAGAGAAAATGGGAGAATGGAAAGCTAAGCTTTTTGATGCTCCACACCACAGTCTTGGGAATTTGATTTAAGCATTGACCAGCTAAGGAACAGCAGGCCAGGCCGGCTGGGAATGCTCAGACATGAATTCCTGTGCCCTGAAGGTGCTGCAGCCCTCAGCAAAGTGACCCAGTGGAGGAGGAAGCTCAGCCCCTGCCCGTCTCTGCTCTCCCTTTCCTTTCTCCTTTCTCTCCCACCTCCCGAGGTGCCAGGGTCCTGGAATTGCCCTCTGACTTTCCAAAATGTCCATTCCACACAGCTCTTCCTTCCTGCCTCCATCAGAGCTGGTTCCCTGAACTCCACTGATCTTTGGATATTTGAAAAAAGTAACTCATAAGAGCCAGAGGTGTAACTCATCCAGGATATTTGTGTTTGAAAGGGTAGTTTCTTGTCCAAATGCATTTCCAATTGCTAGACTAGATGCAAATGAGGGAGTGGGAAATTGACAGACAGGACACCAACCAGTGCTATTGAAACCAGGCATCCTCACTCCAGCATGGCCGTGGGTAGGGTCCAGTGCAGCAGGGTGGTCCAGATCAGGGAGGTTGGCCACAATCCCCAGCCTCAAATATGGGAGATGATGGAAGCACCCAGAGAGGTTGGTATTTCCTGGATGGTTCTCAAGGTGGGGGGCGGCAAAGAAACTGTACTCCTGAGAGATCAAAAGAAGTTACAAAAAGACAAGAGAAATGGTCTGCACAAAGCAAAGGTCCAGACTGTTCAGCCATCCTGGGGTACAGTGAGTTGATCATTCAAAGGCCATGCAGGAGCGATGGGCAGTGGACCCATGAGAGGCAGGAGGGGTTTCTCAGGAAGGGCAGCACACACAGGCTCCTCCCAGCAAGACGGGGCCCAGGGGCAGCCCAGCAAGCCCCTGAGAGCAGGCATCCAGAGTGAGTGCCCCAAATTTGTAGACCTGACCCCTCTTTTTATCTATCTGTATTTTTATTCTTCTACCAGAAACATTTGTTATTCATCTTATTTAACAAATGCAAAAGCATTATTTGGGCATGCTTTGCACATACTAACATGCTGGTTTCCATCCTATTTCAAGGATTTGCTTTATCACATGCTTTAATTATTACTAAATCCTTATTAAGTACATTGACTCAAGGCATCCATGTTGGCTGTTGTTAAGACAGCAGTTTTAGACTTTCTCTTAAACATGTATACATGCATGAGAACATAGTGTGCACGCAGGAGTGGCCATCAGGCCCAGCTTGTTATCTGCCACATTTCAGGGGCCTCAGGAAAGAGTCAGCCAGAGAGCTGGCTTCCACCTGTGGGCTTCAGTTCTGCTGCCTCCCTGGTCTTGCAGGGGCTTTCTCTCCATTGTGTGCCTGGCTTCTGCTGCCCACAGCTCTCTACTCCTGCACAGAGTGGGCACAATGGTGTCTGGTGACATGTGGCACATTTTTACCCACATTTGCCGTGAAGAGGGAATGCATCTTTGGATACTCGGCCCCAACTTCACCCACGTTAAATCAACACGTGCAAATCAGGGAAAGATCCCACTTGAGGCTTATTGGCAAATACCAATGCACTTGGCAGCGCCCGCCTGGAAACATTAGTTCTCAAGCTCATTTTGGAGTGTTCCAGATTGCTCTCATGGCCTGTGTGGGGGCCCCTCTCTCCAGCATGGCAGCTGGGCAGGATGTGCTGGTACAGTGTCTGCCTGCGGAGAGAACCTCTTGCCACTTCTCCCACCCTGGGCTGCTCCTTGCTGCCCCAGCAGCATGTGGTGCTTGGCACCCTGCCCACTGCAGACCTGGTGACTGACCAGGTGACACAGGATCTCCTGCTCAGAGGCTCCTGCTGTGCTTTCCCGACCCCACACCAGCGGTTCTAGCGTGGTCTGTGGATCCACCACACTAGCACCGAGGGCTTGTCAGACACGCATCTCAGGCCCCACCTCAGACCCTCGGAGTCTGAACCTGCATGTTAACATCATCCCCTGCAGGGACACCAGGGATCGGCACACTGTGGCCACCTGCTTTTGTGTGGCCCACAAGTAAAGCATGATCTTTATGTTTTTTTAATGATTGGGGAAAAAACGGAGAAGAATATTTTGTGATATGTGAGAATGATACAAAATTTGAACAGCAATGTCCATAGCTAAAGTTTTATTGGAACACAGCCACACTCATTTCTTTACATGTCTCCTTCTGCTTTCATGCTACAGCAGAGCTGAGTAATTGCAACAGATGCCATAGGCGGCCACACAGCCGGAGCAGTTCACTATCTCTGTGGGGTCTAAGCCTATTGGTCAGAGTCGGCTCCTTTACAGGAAGTTTGCTGACCCCTGACCAATAGGCTTACACCCCACAGACTCATCTCACCTTACTTCCGATGATATTCCAACACTTGTTCTGGGGAAAATTAAAAATAAAGCCTCACTCCTTGGCAGAGCATGGTGGCTCACACCTGTAATCCCAGCACTTTGGGAGGTCGAGGTGGGCGGATCACCTGAGGTCAGGGGTTCGAGGCCAGCCTGACCAACAGGGTGAAACCCCATCTCTACTAAAAATACAAAAATTAGCTGGATATGGTGGTGCCTGTAGATTCAGCTACTCAGGAGGCTGAGGCAGGAGAATTGCTTGAACCCGGGAGGCAGAGGTTGCAGTGAGCCGAGATTGCACCATCGCACTCCAGCCTGGGCAACGAGAGTGAAACTCCATCTCAAAAAAAAAAAAAAAATAGAGCCTCATTCTTTGACCTCCTCTCTACATCCCACAACTTGTGCGGCTTTCAACCCTTTCCTTTGCTCTCACCATGCACCCTCTTCTTGGGCAGTGAAGAACCAAAATTGAAGCCCATACCGGTTGCTTTCACCTGCCTCAATTTCTTTTCTAAATTCTGCTTGCAGCCTGGCCATCGGGATCACACAGTCCAGCATGCCATTGGACTCGTTGTTTGTTTGTTTTGAGACAGAGTCTCACTGTGTCACCCAGGCTGGAGTGCAGTGGTGCGATCTCAACTCAGTGGAACCTCTGTCTCCTGAATTCAAGCAATTCTCCTGCCTCACCCTCCTGAGAAGCTGGGATTATAGGCATGTGCCACCATGCCCAGATAATTTTTCTATTTTTAGTAGAGATGGGGTTTCACCATGTTGGCCAGGCTGGTCTTGAACTCCTGACCTCAAGTGATCTGCCTCCCTCAGCCTCCCAAAGTGCTGGGATTACAGGTATGAGACACTACTCCAGGCCTCTGTTCCAGTTTTATCTGTTCTTCAGGATTGCTAATCCAACTGTCTGGACCAGGTTGTCTTTGTAACCCCCAACAGGTAAGGGAGCCCAGCACAGAGAAGGCACTCAGTAGCTTGTTTACTGAGTAAATGATGAGTTAATGGGCCATGTGCTGCCTGTTTGTGGGTGCTCTTCCACTGGTCCCTGCACTGCCCAATGGAATGATTAAATGATGGACTGATTTTCCTTCAGGGATCTAAAATGCCTTGTCTATCTCATTTACCCATTTATTCTCCACAAATATATTAAGCATTGATGCTGCACTGGTTTCTAGGGTCACAAAGATGAATTAAGATAGAAACCACCCCTTTTTCATCTTGCGAATCAGTAGGAGAGGGAAGCGTGTTGTAAATAGCCCTGATGCTGGCTCCTTTCTGCTTATGCAAAGGTCTCTCCCCTGCCAGACATCTCTGGGAGTCCACGTGAGGTTCTGACACATCCACTTCCAGGCTAAGGGATGGGGCGGGTGTGTTCCTGCCATCATGCTGCTGGGCTTGGGTTCCTGGCACCAAGGTCCCTGCTATGGCTTAAGGCCAGTAAGAGCTATTTTGCAGGGCACAGCTGGGGCCATGCCAGACCCTATGATTAAGCAGCTTTCTTCTGGAGGCTACTTGAACCTGGGCTGCCCGTAGGTCTGGAGTGGTATGACACCTATACACCCCATCATACTACACCGAATTGGAGAAGTGGTGCTGGGTTCAGTGATTGTTATGGGCTGAATTTTGTTGCTCTAAAATTCATATGTGGCAGTCCTAGCTCCCAGGACCTCAGAATGTGACCTTATTTGGTTAGAGGCTCATTGCAGTTGCAAACACCTCAGTTAGGAAGAAGTCATCCCAGAGTAGGGTGGGCCTTGATCTAGTATGACTGGGATCCTATCCAGAAACTTGGACACAGAGATAGACAGGGATAGAAGAAAGATGATGTCGGCAGCACATGCCAAGGAAAGCCCTGGAACAGACCCTCCTCCACAGCCTCAGAGGGAACCAACCCTGCCATTGGACTTGAGTCTCCAGAACTGTGAGAGGATGAATGTCTGTTGTTAAGTCACCCAGTTTGCAGTATTCTACGGCAGCCCTAGCACACTAATGCAACGACACCTCTGCTTGCATCGTTTCACCTGTAATCCTCTTCCCCCAGGATGCTGGTTCAGAAGGAGCCCTCGTGGGCTCAATTAACTTCTAGGATGCTGTTCTCAGAACTTCTCCCTCCTACTAACAGCCAAAATGCTGTCAGTGGGTCCAATTCATCCTGCTTGGCTCCTTTCCCCTTAAAGGAAATTCTCTTCCTGTAGGCTCTTTGGCCTCTCCTCCACCCACAGGTAGCTATAGGAAGCCCACCCATTTTCCCTGTCAGCAGAGTTAGGCTCATCCCCAGCAGAGGAAATGCGTGACCTTATCCCAGGGTGGCCCTTAGCTGCCCCCCTGCTCTCCCCACCTCCGCAGAGACAGCCCCACCCCTCCCCAAGTCTGCTCCCTCGTGCCAGGCCCTGGGAAACAGGCAGCTGAGGGTACAGTTCAAGCTGAGAGCTGGGCTGCAGCACACAGAGGGTAAGCACATTCAGAATAGAAGCATGCTCCAGGTGCGGCTGGGCCCTGAGGAGGGCTTGACGGCAAAGCCTTGTGGAGGAGGTGGCAGTCAAGTGAGAAGGGATTTGCAAGGCATTTAGGAGGAGACAAGAGCTGAGGCTTAATGTGCAGGAAAACAGCCCTTGCAGGGCTTAAGAGCAGCTCAGGGAGCAATGAGAGGCATTCCAGAGGCTTTAAAGAAGGGAGCTGGGGAAGACTGGATGGGGCCAGGAAGGCAGCAAGGCCAGATGGGGAAGGGCCACAGGGGCCATGCTAAGCAGAGTAGACTCTGCCTTCTCTGGAAACAGAACATGACAGGGCTTGAAGAGGATGCCACATGACCCAAGAGGACTTCAGAAGGAGCAGCCTAGCAGAAACGGCAATTATCTGAAAGTGCACAATATCAGCTCATGCTGCCAACCTCTTCCCTTTGCTTGGAATGTGTTTTTCCTCCTCACACACCTGCATGAGTGCACAGCCCACATGCATGCATATGCTCTCTCTCTCTTCTCACTTTCAGTCTGACAAACACTTTCTAGTGTGAGGGCAAGAGTCACACCCTGGGAAAACCACTTTGAAGTCTAGATTGACAGGGAAGTAGCTTCATCTCTGAGTTTTAGCCTTCCCTCCCATCAAATAGCATAAATTGTCCCTGCTGTCTTGACTACAGTGTGTTGTAGGGATAAAATCAGGTTAGAATATTGGAGAATACCTTCTAAATTGCATTGACTATAAAGAGGGTCAGTGAGGATGGTGATAGTGATGGCGGCGAAGATGATAGTGAGTTGGTGGTGATGATGGTGGTGATGGTGATGATGGCGAATAGTGATGATGGTGGTGGTGATGGTGATGGTGGTGGTGGTGATAGTGATGGTGGTGGTGGTGATAGTGATGATGATGGTGATGGTGATGATAATGATGATGATGTGGATGGTGATGGTGATGATAATGATGATAGTGATGATGAACGGTGTTTATGGTGATGACAACGATGATGGTGATGGTGATGATAATGATGGTGCTGATGGTGATGGTGATGATGATGGTGTTTATGGTGATGAGAATGATAATGGTGGTGATGATGGTGATCATGGTGGTGGTGGTGATGGATGGTGATGGTGATGATAATGATGATAGTGATGATGAACGGTGTTTATGGTGATGACAATGATGATGGTGATGGTGGTGGTGGTGATGGTGGTGATAGTGAGAGTGATGATCGCAATGGTGATAGTGATGATGATGGTGATGGTGGTGATAGTGATGATGATAGTGCTGATGGTGATGGTGATGATGATGGTGTTTATGGTGATGAGAAAAATAATGGTGGTGATGATGATGGTGATGGTGATGGTGGTGGTGGTGGTGATGGTGATGATGATGGTGATGATGTGGTTGGTGATGGTGATGATATTGGTGATGATGTGGATGGTGATGGTGATAAAAATGATAGTGATGAACAGTGTTTATGGTGATGATGATGATGGTGGTGGTGATGATGATGGTGATGGTGGTGATAGTGAGAGTGATGGTCGTGATGGTGATAGTGATGATGATGGTGCTGATGGTAATGATAATGGTGATAATGAGGATGCACGGTGTTTATGGTGACGACAATGATGATGGTGATGATGATGATGGTGGTGGTGATGGTGATGATGGTGATGGTGATAGTGATGATGATGGTGCTGATGGTAATGATAATGGTGATAGTGATGATGCACGGTGTTTATGGTGATGACAATGATGATGGTGATGATGATGATGGTGATGGTGGTGATGGTGATAGTGATGATGATGGTGCTGATGGTAATGATAATGGTGATAGTGATGATGCACAGTGTTTATGGTGATGACAATGATGATGGTGATGATGGTGATGATGGTGATGGTGATGGTGGTGATGGTGATGATGGTGCTGATGGTGATGATAATGGTGATGATGTGGATGGTGATGGTTATGATAATGGTGAAAGTGATGATGAATGGTGTTTATGGTGATGATGATGATGATGGTGATGATGATGGTGATGGTGGTTATGGTGATAGTGATGATGAATGGTGATGATGGTGGTCATGGTGGTGGTGGTCATGGTGGTGGTGATGATAGTGATGGTGGTGGTCATAGTGACAGTGATCATAGTGATGGTGGTGATGGTGATGGTGACAATGGTGAGGTGATGATGCAAAAGAATGTCTTTTTCTTCCTGCAAGGTGGTTTAGAAGCCCTATAGTTTCTATCCTGCTTCATCTCTTGGAGGAGCCACTTAATTTGTCATCCAAAGTGGGAAGTTTGTGAGTGCTATTAACATTTACACCAGGACAATGATGGATGAACAGCCCTTAATTGCATTTTACACATCACCAGGCTGGTTTTAAATTTGGGATTAAATTACTGAGAAAGGGACTTGGCCGGGGATGTGGGAAGTCAGGGTACCCTACCTTCCAGGCTATTAGAACTTTTGGCTGAACAACTATCATGTGCTGTCATTGATACTACAGCCAAGAGGAGACTGATTGGCAAGTGTGAACAGGGAAGCTCTATTTCCCAGGTAGTCATGCCCATCAGAACACAAGGGCTCACTGCTCACAGACCCTCTCCCTGTCTTTCACTTGGAACTTGTGCCTCACACGTGGAGGAACAGTGGGGACTTCTGGGTCACCTCCAACCTGCTGGGCCCTTGTACAGCTGAAGGAGGTCCTCTACTCAGTGGAATTGAGGTAGTGAGCAGGACAGGCCTTCTGCTTTGGTAGGTGAGGCCAAATTCAGCTACTGCTTGCAGGCCGGCGAAACCAAGCCATGATATGCTCCCCAGTGACATACTTAGTTTAGCCAGCGGAAATGGAAACTCTGTGCTCATTCTTGTGAATTAAAAAGTGATGAGCAGTCTTTGGTCTTAGTCATATCCCTTTACCTCTGTCCTAGAAATCTGAGACTTGTGACAAGGAAAATGCTGTCACTCCATCTGCAAAGGCCGCCTAAGACACATTCTAAAGACCTCAAGTTCTGACTCGGCAACTTTCTTTTCCCATGGGCATTGACTCTTTTAAAGGTTATCCCTTATAGCCTGAATATCTTGGGTTTATTGCAAAAAAAGTGAACTTCTGGAATATTCCATACAATCTGTTTTCTAAAATAGGTTCAGTCCAAGGAGGAGAATTAAAAACAAATGTCTGATGGCCTCAGGTGAGCCATTAGTTAGGACAAACAAACATCTTGCAAAGATGACAGATGGGAACAGGAGGAGTGTTCCTCCTCCATCCTGAATGCAGCAGGGTATTCAAAGAAATTGATAGGAATCCTATCTTAAGACAAGCCCGCTGGGCTCTGTGTCAGAAATCCCACCGATCACTTCCCAAGCTCCCCACCCCATCGCTGAAGCCTGGGCCACAGCATTTACAGTTAAAAATGTTATTAAAATCAAACCAAGCAATTCCTGCCAACCCCCAGGAGGAAAGTTGCAGAGAATGAATAATTCTGCAAAGGTCCTGGGCATCTGTGTGCATTAACCACAAAGGCCATTAAAGCTGGAGCAGCAAAGAAAGGGCGTACAAGACTTTGCTCCATAGAAAATGCTGGCTCTCTCCTCTTCAGCTTGTCTGGGAGGTGCTACCACGTGGGTCTCCACCCACTGTCTCAGCCTGGGGGACTGCCTTCTCTCTCTTTTGATGACCAGGAAGGAACAAGCAAATTCTTTCTCGGCTATTTCACCAGGACTGCAGCTGTCCTTGCCCCAGGCGATTATAATGTCCCTGCAGCATCCCAGGAGGCTGAGATGAGGCTTGTAGCCAGAGAACATTGTCAGAGAAGACAGAGCCCTATAGCCTATGCCAATCTGACCCGGATGCAGGTGGAGCCAGGGTACTGATCTGCTTCTGGCCTGAGGTAGGAGCAGAATTTACCAGTGACACTCAGGGACCTCTTTTCTGCCCTGCCTCTCACTTTGCACCTTCCACCAATGATCAACATTCTAGGTGTTGCCATCTTCCGGGAGACGGCCCACGCTGACCTTCGGCATCAGCGTATCTTCATGACATCATGCCTGTTACCGAAGCAACCTGAATCTCAGTTTTCTCATCTGACAAACGGGTAGGATTCTCTTCTGCTGCAAGAATAAACTCACTAAGATTATGTTGCAAGAGGCAAGAAAACCCTTGGAAATAAGGGTGGCATGTCCTTGACATTGGGCCATTTTGCCAAGAGAATAAATCACATTAGGCTCTAAGCAACGGTCCTAAGAGCCCAGCAGCTCAACTACCAACCAGGAGGTGTGGAGAATGTCTTCTCTTGAGGGGCTGTCTGTCTACTCATTGTTGGAAACAGGTTTATAACGTCGAGAAAAAATCCACACTGAAACAATGGATCACTCAGCAAGGCTAGTTTACGTCCTGCAGGAAAGGTGCAACTCACCGGCAGTCTTGCTAGGAGAGCACACCTGAACAAGGAGACAGGGACATTTATAACTTTCATAACCTGACGCAGTCACCCTACTGCTGTGTCCAGTTTCCATTGGCTGGAATGGGACCTCACATTCTATGCTTGATCCAATTGGCTAAAAACTTGGAAATTTTCTGAAGAAGTAAAGGCAGAGGAGAACAAAGGAAAAGAGAAAGTAACTTGAGGAATGCTTAGAGAAGCTATAATATTTTCAAATAAGGAAGGAGAATAAGCTATGACCTAAGACTTGCATGGGCTTGTCTAGACAGGTCAGGGCAAATATCTGGGCTGAAGTGGGAGAACTAAGAACACGGGGTGCACTTATTTCTTTATTATGACTAACAGCTACTTTAAGATTATTAGCAAAAGATTTAAAGTAAATTAACTTTTGAATAAACTATTATTTATTCATAATGAACTAAGAGGAAAGCTTTGAAGAGGAACCTTTTATTTATTCTTATTTCCTACATCATCCTGACCCTGTTGTTCCATCATTGACATGACTTAGCTAATTCCTGTGTGTGTATGTGTGTGCACGTGCATCTTTCTCCATCTGCTCATGGTTTCAGTTTGCAATCCTGATAAAAGCCACTCTAATTGGGGTGAATAATCAGCACTGCTTCTGTTTAGCAGAGCGTTTTGTGTGAAGCTGCACACAAAAGAGCGTTTTGTGTGAAGCTGCATCTATAGGGTGTCGGCCAGCCTATAGATTATCCGTTCTTGGGCCACATACCTATCCCCGGTCTAATCAGACTGATAGGGTCAGGGTCACAAACATAATGGAATGATCACCTAGGCACAGGTAGTATTTCCTGTCACTCCCTCAGCAAGGAAGAAAGCATGTGGGCTGTGCTTCCCAAATATGTCCAGTAATGAGAATTACTGGGGGCTCTGTGACACAGATGACCAGGTTCCTGCCCTGGCTAGGATTCTGGCTAGGCCTAGGGTGGTCAGAAAAGTCTTAATGGGCCGGGTGTGGTGGCTCATGCCTATAACCCCAGCACTTTGGGAGGCCAAGGTGGGCAGATCACAAGGTCAAGAGATCGAGACCGTCCTGGCCAACATGGTGAAACCCCGTCTCTACTAAAAATACAAAAAGTAGCTGGGCGTGGTGGCGTGTGCCTGCAGTCCTAGCTACTCAGGAGGCTGGGGCAGGAGAATCGCTTAAACCCAGGAGGCAGAGGTTGCAGTGAGCTGAGATTGTGCCACTGCACTCCAACCTGGGTGACAGAGCAAGACTCTGTCTCAGAAAAAAAAAAGAAGTCTTAATGTCCAGCAAGTACCTTTCAGAGATTCTTAGGATCCCCCACACAGGGCTGGCTTCATAGATATGTGGCCAGTGTCCCTGCTCAGGGTCCCCACTCAGAAGGGCCCCTGCTTGCTGTTTATACTCTGAGATCACTGTCCTAAACTTCTGGATCATTTTCTCTCTGAATTTGTGTTTTGCGAGTGAAGTCTGATGGGACAATGGAGTGCAGTTCCACGTCCCGGGCCTGCTGACCTATGGTGTCACCATTTCCCTGCCCACCAGAGATGGGTTGCTGGCTCCCAGCTCACTGCCCCTTGGTATCCTCAGCCCTGTCCATTCGCCCTCCCTACCCTGAAGCCCCATATTCCCTTGCCTGGAACAGGAGTGGCGTGCTTCAGTTGTGTTCTGTCATCCCTCTCTGTCCCTGGAGGGGGCCTAGGCATGGACATGGAGGGGAAGTCAGGGTCATCTCTCTTCCAGACCAGAAGCACCACATCGCAGCAGGACGGTGACTCAGAGGAGGCCTCTTATCCACCCTGATCCAGGATCCAGGTACCAAGTGCACCTCAGCACACCTCTAGAAAATGTTCATCCTGCAAAAATGAAACTCTATACCCACTGAAGGATGATTTCCTTTTCTCCTTCCCCGCCCCAGCCCCTGGCAACCACCATTTGACTCTCTGCATCTATATACTTGACTACCTTATCGATTGATTGATTGTTGTGGGGGTTTTCTGAGACAGTCTCACTCTGTTGCCCCGACTGGAGAGTAGTGGTATGATCACAGCTCTCTGCGGCCTCCACTCTCCAGGCTCAAGTGATCCTCCTAGCTCAACTTCCTGAGTAGCTGGAACTACAAGCCCGCACCACCATGCCTGGCTAATCTTTTTTTCTCGTTTTTTTAGAGGCGGGGTCTCACTTTGCTGCCCAAGCTGGTCTCAAACTCCTGGACTCAAGCAATCCTCCTGTCTCAGCCTCAACAGGAAGGGGCCATACACCCTGCCTTGACTACTTTAGAGAGCACATGCAAGTGGAATCATACAGTATGTGTCTTTTTGTGACTGGCTCATTTCACTCAGTTTAATGTCCTCAAGGTCCATCTGTTTTTCAGCCTGTGACGGGATTTCCCTCCTTTTGAGGCTGCATAGGATTCCATTGTGTGTACTTACCACATCTTGTTCAGCTATTCACCTGCTGATGGGCACTTGGACTGCTGCTAAATTTTGATTATAAATATATATAAATAATTGTATAAATATAAATTATAAATAATGCTGATGTGACCATGTGTGGACAGATATCTCTTTAAGACAGTGCGTCCAATGCTTTCAGACATATACCCAGAATTAGGATTGCTGCATTTGGTGGATCCATGCTGAATTTTTTAGGAACATTCATACTCTTTTCCATGGTAGTGGCACATTTTATGGTCCCACCAAGAGTGCACAAAGTTTCGAATTTCTCCACATCCTCACCAACACTTGTTATTTTCAGTTTGTTTGTTTTGATAATAGCCATGCTAATGGGTGGGGTAGTATCTCATGGTGGTTTTGATTTGCATTTCTCTGATGTTGAGTGACACTAAGCATCTTTTTGTGTGCTTGTTGGCCTTCTGTATAGCCTCTTTGGACTGCCACAGTTTTAAGTATAGAAACATGGCATAAAAAAGATGAACCCTCACCTTTCCAGGTCACACATCCTACAAGGCAAAAACAAAACAAAACTAAAGCCACTCTGGGTGTCGGAAGACAATCAATACCTCACAGAACAACAGGGTTAGCAGAGATGATTTTATGCCCAAGGCTGAGAAACATTCCTCTTAAGGAATAGATGTTCATGGGGAGCCCTGGTGGTGGTGAGAGGGAGCTGTGTGGATTGAGAATTTGGGAGGAGCCGTTCAGGCAGAGGCCAGCCCAAGTGCTAAGGCCTTGAAGGAGGAGCTGATCAGCGTGTCTGGTGAGAGAGGGTGCCAGGGACTGGAGAGGAGGTCGGGAGGCAGAGGGATAGAAACCATCTCATGGGCTCTGAGGCACAATGGAAAACTTTGGCTCAACTGAGCCAGATGGGGATGCAGACAGTGCTTAGCAGAATGCCTCGTGGAAAAAGATGCTTAATAAATATTAGCGATTGCTATTAATGCTAGCCCATTTAAACTCATTTAAGAGAAAATGTCTTGGCTGGTTTAGTTTTACAGACAATTTAAGAAAGGAGTCTGAGAAGAATACATAAACACCCTCTTTCCACCCAGAAGCTGGGGTTGAGGGCCGTGGAAGCGGCCCTGTCATTTTTTTGGAGGTGGCTGATCTGGAGTTTGTTCTGCATCTCTGTTATTTGGCTGCCTCCTGGAATTCTTTAAACTCTTCAGGAATTCCAGGGGCCTGGGGACAGTTATGCCAGGACACATTCCGGGCCAGTGAATGAGCCACCGAGCCTTGCCTGTGAGATTTTCTTGGCCGCTTCAGCTTCTATTTACGTCCACAGCCTAGATGGGGAAGCTCAGATTCAGCCTGAGGCTTAAGCAGAAGTCTAGGAATGTTTCTGTGCCTTCAGAATAGTGCAGACAGATTGATACTCCCCACCGCATGGGGGTTGTCTTGGGATGTCAGAGTCATCCTGTAGAGCAGGTTGGCACCTTTTGGTTGGAGAGAGCATGGTTCTTTCTCCAGAGATGAGGCCCTTCGTGCAGCCATGGGCATGCCAACCTCTGAGGAGCTGTCTCCACTGCAGCCAATGGCACCAGGCACGAGGGAAGGAAGAGCTAGCATGGCATTGGAAAGATCCATCATTCACACCAGGGAAGGGAAGGGAAGGGAAGGGAAGAGGAAAGACTATGTACACAGGAGCGGGGCCTTCAGGATCATTCTCTTCTCACCAGCCCTGTGTTGAGGGAGGTCCCTCCTTTTTCTAAGCATGTGTAAGGTCATTAGCATGGCTCCTAGCATCCTCCAGAAGACCTTGCCTGTTGGGAAGCCCTGAAGCCCTGAGATCAGAGGGGAAGGCCACCTGCCAGTCCTGCTCTGTGTGGGTGGAAGCCACAGAACACAGGCCAGTGAAGGTAGGGCTGTGCTTTGTGTGATCAGCGTCATCAACATGGAGCCGGGGTGAGGTGTGCAGTAGATTCCACAGGATGGAGAAAGACACAGGGAATGTGGTCTCCCATCAGGGAGTGACAGTCTGTAGCTCGAAGCAGGTCATGGGCATCAGGAATCAGTTAGCATTACACAGAGAGCAAACCAAACCACCTCCCAGCCTCTTCAGGCAAAAAGAAGCACAAGGAAGCCATCAATCCTCTCTATAATCAGAACCACTGTAGAAAGTTCTACTTGAAAGATTACTAGAAGCAACACTTCAGCTTAGGAGTGAGTTTATCTTCTCATTTGATAATTTATATGCTCCAAAATGCTATATTTAAGTTATAGAGCAATAATAATTCTAAACGAATTTTATCATTAAAATAATGTATGCCTATCAGGGAAAATTTAGAACATACAAAAAACAATTTTGAAATCACCTATAACTCTCTATCCAAGACCGTCACTGTTAAGATTTTGATGCTTGTCTTTTATTTTATATATACAATTACCATATAAAATATAATTAGGCTCAAATTATATAGAAATGTAACATATTTTTCACACAATATTATATTATGCAAATTTTTCATGTCATTAGAAAATGTAAAACATTATTTTAAATGACACGTTGTTCCATTCTGTGGCTATTTTAACTTGTTTGGCAATTTCTCTACTGTTGAACATTTATGTTTACTGTTATAAATAATGATTTGATTAATATCCTTGTACAGAAATCTTTGTGCACTTCATTCATTCAGGAGACATTTATTAGCATTTACCAAGCATCTCTCATGGTCTCAGGTACTGATGGTCCATTAGGGAATAGGACAAAATCCACACCTTCATAAAATTTACATTATAGTAGGGAAGACAAGCCATAAACAAATGAACAAATAGTGTGATATCAGAGCATAAGTGCTCAAACAAATTAAGCAGAGTAATTGGCAAAGAGTGACCATGGAATAGAAGTTATTTTAGGTGTGGTCTTCAGAGAAGATGGAACTGATGTTTAGGTACGGACCTGCATGATGAGAAGGGGTCATTCGTGGCATTCCAGACAAGGAAAACAGGAAGGATGGAAGCCCTAAGGAGGAAAGTAGCATGACAGATTGACAGAAACTCAAAAGACCAGTGTGCTACAGTCAAAGGAGCAAGAGAGATATCAAGACATGAAGGTCAAGAGGTAGGCACTGGAGACTTTGGTCTGCATGGTGCATGCAATGGGAAGCCACTGGAGGTGGGGTCAGAACATGGTTGACTTGATTTACATTTAGAATGTATTCTAGATACTGAATTTAAAATCAGCTGTGGGGAGCAAGACTGGAAGAAGATCCCACCTCAATATGATACCCAAACCAGACGAAGATATCACAAGAAGAGAAAACTACAGACCAATGTTTCTTATGGACATAAATGTAAAATCCTTCAAGAAAATGTTAGCAAACCAAATCCAGCAACATATAAAAAGGATGATGCACCATGACCAAGTGTGATGTATCTCGGGAAGGCAAGGCTGATTTAACACTCAAAAATCAACTGAGTGTTCTGGAGTCTTGGACGTGCCCACTCTACTTTGTCAAAGTGAATCACAAGAAGCATTGTCCCTGAATGGAAAGAGAGAGAGAAGAACACATGCTTTATAAATATTTTAGTTTAGTGGTTCATAACCCATTGGGGCCACATGGTAATTAGAATAATGAATCACCTTTAAGTACTGACTTTCTAGGAAATTCATATGGATGGATGCAAATGGGAGAAAGGATCCAGATAAAATTTTAGGCACCTTGTTCTGCAAGCGATCCACTTCCCAAAAAAATATCAGGGCTAAGTTGTCCAACACTCTGTATCCAAGATGCTCCCAACAGAATTGCAAGCTACTTTACAGAGATGTAGCTTAAACATTTGACTGATGCTTGGCAGGACAAACTCTTATCAGCTCTCAAAGGAGATCCTATAGTTTTAACTAGTTTAGCAGGTTGTGTTTTGTTGTTCTCTGAAGGTAAAGGAAGGGACAGAACAATCTTTGGTGTAGAGGATGCTAAGATGATAGAGAGCTCTGTGTGGAGGATATGACAGGAGGAGAGATGGTCCAATGGAAAGACTATTTTTACTCCTTTAGTCCAAGATGACTCTCCAGAAAGCCTGCATCAAAGACTCAGATCTACTGCCCATTAAAGACCTATTGCCCATTGGATAATAGGGGCAAGATGTGTCAGGAAAAATCCTCACCCAACTGTGAGTGGTGTGTGAGTTGAGTAAAAGTAGGTAGGGCATAAAGAGATAGACTATGTTGTGGTCTTTCTAGAGTCCACTTGTGTGCTTGCTTGGATAGGAATAAGCTTCTTTTAAAACACACTCACAACAACAACAACAATAAAGCAAAGCCAAACAAAAACCTCTGCCCCTCTCCACCTCCATCTCTAAGGAGCCAGTACTAGGTGCCTATCCTGCTTGCAATGAGAGGACTGCTGCTGTTGATCTTGAATAAGAAGTCAGAATTGTGAAATGGTCTCTGACATTTGGTCTCAGTAGTTGATTTTGAGGCCAACGAGCTGAAAATCATGGCTTTAAAATTATTTGTTAGTAATAGACTCAGCGCTTCCATTAGCTCACTTTGCTAGTTGAGGTTTCCATCCTGTCAAAAGATTCCAGAATTCTCCAAGGCTTTTTGAGTTGAATCCACGTTGCATGATTTCCTTTGTCCACAAGACAGTGAAGTCATCTCTGACCAGCCTTGCACTATTTTCTTGTCTGTTCTGGAAAGCAAGGCCTATACATCCACATTTCAATGTGAAGGTCCTGGAAAGAAGGAAACTGTCGGAAGACTTCTGCAGGGTTCCCAAGTACCTACAGATTTCTTCCTGTGAATCAATGTCACGTGATCAAGTACATTTTTCCATTCTCTCAAGAAAAGATAAGCTACCTACATTTGTATGGTAGGTTAGTTAACTTAGTGCTTTTCCATAGCTCCAGGAAGCGATGTTAGTAGGGAGAAGAAGAGTGCCAAGGAGAAATTGCTATTAGGAGGAGAGAGGAAGAAGAGGAAGGAGGAAAGGGGCAAATGAACAAACCCTCAAACCAAACCCAGCTTTGTTAGCATATGGATGGATAATGAGAAGACGAGGAATCAGAGAGCTGGATGCCTTTGGCAAGAAGTACATTGGAAAGGCTCATTCAGGCCACATCATTCAAGATCTCTGCTCTGGTTAAAAAGAGCACACCAGCTTGAAAAGCTTAAAATGATACGGGCAGACACTGACATGGAAATATCTCTAACCTCAAGAAGATTTGCAATTAGCATTCTTTGTAGTGGCATAGTAACTGCCTCACATGATTGTTAAGGAGATTAAGTAAGGTAGAGCTTGAGAAAGACCCCATTAAGCTGTAATGGGCTATACAGTTTTAGGTATTGTTATGTTCAGAGTCACCAAATAAAATTCGATTTGCATAAAAATATTTACTGTGGTCCTATTAACAAGCTGGGGACTTTAAATTTGTGATTTAATTTAATTCTTACAATGACCCTGAAAGGCAGGTCTCGGTCTCATTGATTTTTTTTAAAGTGAAGATAACTTACAGCTTGTCCATAAAAAAATGCACTTCAAAGTGTGGGTGATATTTCCTGTGCATACAAAGTATCTCTAAATGTAATCTCTGAAGACATAAGAAGAACAATAATGTGGGGTTTGCATTTAATTAGACTGTGTCACTAAGCCTAGGGTTGAGTATTAAACACAAATGCACCTGGATCTTTTTGGCAGTCAGGGAGTGGTGGGTTGGTGTTTATTCATTTTCCAAGAAAATATAGAAAGATAAGAGTGCACTGTGAAAAAGAGAGAAAGGGCACCTTTCTCAGGTTACCTGGGCTACTAGCTACCACCTGACTAATTGTCACTAATGAGAGAAAATTGGCTAGGTTCTCTCATGGTTTTTGTCAACCACTGGCCTGGGAGAATGGGAAGAGAGGCTTGCAGTGGAGGGTGGAGGGACATGAGAGAAGATGAGTGTAGACAAAAAATACAAGATGGTCTCAGGCTCTTCAGAGACCTAAACAGGTGTCCCTTCTCACATCACATTGCTTAGAATATCCTGGGCTGAAAAGAAGATACAGAGAGAGAGAGCAAAGCTGAAAAATACTGTAAAATATAATCACAGGAATAAAGAAGAGAAAATGGAGTTTCTGGGTTTATTGGTAGCCACACTTTTCTCAGCTAGAGAACTGACTTTCAGCATGGCACTGTGACTCCCAGTGCTGAAGACTTGGGTCAAATCCAAGCAGATTCACTTGTCGGCTGTGTATTGTGGGCCAGGAGTGGTTTGAGGTGCTGAGAAGGGGCAGGGGGCAGAACCCAGCACCTGTCCTCACATGGTCCCTGGAGGCAGGGGTAAGACAGGTCAGTGGAGGTTGTGAAACTGAAGGACCATGCTCCATTGAGGAAGATGAAGACCTTGAGGGCCCGTAGCAGACCAGACTGAGCCCAACACACCACAGCCTCGGAGCTGGAGAGGGAGCTGGCAGCCCGTCCCCCAGGATCCTGTCCAGCTCTTCCTTTTATTTTGTTTTATTTCTTAACTTGTATTTTAGGTTCAGGGGTACTTGTGCAGGTTTTCTATATAAGTAAATTGAGTGTTGGTGGGGTAGAGGAGTGGGGGATGGTGTACAAAGTATTTTTTCGCCCAGGTAATAAGCATAGGACCTGACAGGTAGTTTTACAATCCTCTCCTCCTCACACCCTCCACCCACAAGTAGGCCCCAACGTCTGTTGTTCCCTTCTTTGTGTCCATGTATACTCTATGTTTAGCTTCTACATATAAGTGAGGTCATGAAGTATTTAGTTTTCTGTTCCTGTGTTCATTTGCTTAAGATAATGACAGCTCTTCATTCTAAAAGCAAAAAAGGTCCAAAGAAGACATACAAATGGCCAACAAACATTTGCCAAGATGCTCAACATCATCCATCATTAGGGAAATGCAAAGCAAAGCTGCACTGAGATGTCACCTCACACCCATTAGGAAGGTTACTATCAAAAAAAAAAAAACAGAAAACAGCCAGTGTGGTAAGGATGTTCAAACCTTTGTGCATTGTTGGTGGGAATGTAAAATGGTACAGCCACTATGGGGAACAGTGTGGCAGCTCCTCAGAAAATAAAAAATGAATTACCCTACGATTTAGCAATTCTGTTTCTGAGTGTATATTCAAAAGCACTGAAAGCAGGGTCTCGAAGAGGTATTTGTATACCTGTGTTCATGGCAGCATTCTCTACAATAGCCAAAAGGTGGAAGCAACCCAGGTGTTCCTCAACAGGTGAATAAATAAACAAAATGTGGTCTATAAACTGAAAGGAATATTATTCAGCCTTTAAAAAGAAAGGATATCTTGTCATATGCTACAGCCTGGGTGAACATTGCAGACATTATGCTAAGTAAAATGAGCCAGTCACAAAAGGACAAAACCGTATGACCCCACTTCTGCCCAGTCCCTGGAGTAATCACATTCCCAGAGACAGGAAATAGAATGGTGGTGGCCAGGGAACGGAGGGAGACAGGAATGGGGAGTTAGTATCCAACAGGTACAAAGTTTCCATTTTACAAAATCAAAAGAATTCTGTGGATGGATGATGGGGATGTCTGCACAAGAAGAAGAGAGTATTTAACACCACTGAACTGTACACGTAAAGGGGTTAAATGGTGGATTTTATGTTAGGTGTGTCTTGCCACAATAAAAAAGAATCGAGGGACAAAGGCAGATGCTAGAAGCTCAGGAAGTTGGAGATGCAGGAGAAAGGTGTCTTTGCTCCCAAGTGACATGGCTTCCCTTCCCTTCTCCGGGGAGAAGCTCCTCCTCCACTGTGGGTTTCTCATCCTGAAGTTGGGGGACTGCACTCCTGGGACCGCTGTCGAGATTCACGTTAACCTATTTTTCATGTGGAAAAAAATATGTTCTCCCAAGAGAGGCAGGACACATGGAATGACTGAGCAGGCCTTGGCGCCCTCAGCCCAAAGACATAACAAAGCCAGTTCTATGCTGATCCCTCCTCTAACCCCTGCTGGGAGCCTGCAGCCTGGGGTTAGAACGGTGCCTTCATGGATCAACACAAATCCCCGGATAACCTTTGCTCTAACCTCCCCCACCCCAGCTCTTTGGGGTTGCTGGAGATCCAGGGCTTTCATTATTCAGAGGGAGAAATGAATCCCGCCATTATTATATTCTGGTAATAACCTGTCAGACTCGTGAAAAGCCCTTGCTAGAGGACTTGGAATACACCACAATGTTATTACGTGTGAAGAAAGCCCACTCGGTTTCTCCTGTGCTGGAGACAGATGTGTTTGTCAACCTTTGGAGGCCCTTGGCATGGAAATACAAGCATGGCACCCCTACCCACCCTCCGGGAGAAATTAAATCATAAAATAGAAAAAAAGAAAAACATAGAACAAGTATAAGGAAATTCACCAATGATCTTATTTCTTCCCACAATGACATCTTAGACAAGCTTTTAAAATATCTTTAAATTAATAGACTATCGTTGGAGCAGTTTTAGGTCTACAGAAGCATTTAGCAGAAAGTACAGAGTTCCTGTACATCCCTCAGCGGCATCCCCCACCGTTTCCTCTGTCGCTAACATCTTGCTTTGGTGCTACATCTGTTACTACTGATGAGACAATGGTGACACATTATTATTAACTAAAGTCCACAGATTACATTCGACTTCACACTGTGCCTGGACATATTCTCTGGGTTTTGATACATGCATAAAGGCAGGTATCTACCATCATAGTATCATACAGAGTGGTCTAGCTGCCCGAAAAATCCTCTGTGCTCCACTGATTCATCTCTCGTTTTTTCCTCCCAGCCAAACCTCTGGTAACCACTGATCCTTTTACTATCTCCTTAGCTGTGCCTTTTCCAGAATGGCATAGAGTCGGAACCATGTAGTCTGTGGCCTTTTCAGGCTGACTTCTTTCACTTAGTTACAAGCATTTAAGCTTCTGCCATGGTTTTTCATGGATTGATAGCTCATTTCTCTTTATCACCAGATAATAGTCCATTGCCTAGACGTGCCAGTTTGTTTATCTGATCACCTACTGAAGGACATCTCGTTGCTTCCAAGTTTCATCAGTTATGAATAAAGCTGCTATAAACATCTGTGTGCAGATGTTTGTGTGAACACACATTTTCAGTTCATTTTGATAAATGCCAAGGAGTAGGACTGCTGGATCAAAGTAAGACTATGTTTACTTTTGTAAGCAAGAGCCAAGTGTCTTCTAAGATGGCTGTTCCATTTTGCATTCCACCAGCAGTTAACAAGTGTCTGCCGCTCCACATCCTCGTCATATCAATGTTTTGTTTTGTTTTGTTTTTTGAGATGGAATCTCACTGTGTTGCCCATGCTGGAGTGCAATGGCACCATCTAGGCTCACTGCATCCTCCGCTTCCCAGGTTCAAGCTATTCTCCTGCTTCAGCCTCCCAAGTAGTTGGCATTACAGGGGCATCTGCCCAACTAATTTTTGTTTTTTCAGTAGAGACGGGGTTTCTCCATGTTGGCCAGGCTGGTCTTGAACTCTTGACCTCAGGTGATCCACCCACCTCAGCCTCCCAAAGTGCTGGGATTACAAGCATGAGCCACTGCACTCTGCTGATCAAATGTTCATATCAAAAACATTTTCATTTGTCTTAGAGTGAGCTAAGCAGAACATTACCCTGTGCTTTGAGTAATTTTGCACTGATGAGGATACATGTTGTCCTCTGGGAAACAACTGCTCCATTTTGCATCATGTTCTGGTCTTTCTGGTTCTTCTGGTTTTAAACACAGGTTGGTTCCTTTACAGACTTGGAGACTTTGGCACCTGCTTCATTATTAGTAGAAATAAAACAATATTAGTTTCTAAAGTAATTAGGTTCTAATTACTTTAGAAACTACTTTTTTTTTTTAGAATGAAAGAGAAAGGAAGAGGAAGAGATTTTAGAAAAAGAGAGAAAAGGAGAAAGAAAGAAACAGCAAAAGAAAGAAAAAATGAAAGAGAAAGAGGAAGAGATTTTAGAAAAACAGAGAAAAGGAGA